>CANSGD010000510.1:0-139590 GCA_947645195.1 Patellifolia procumbens
ACATTTATTCAAATTTGACTAACTTTGTAAATTTCCGTTTTATGAGAAAAGTATCTTAGCAAATATTTCCCAAGTAATTTAGATAATATTTTCCTTAACTTATTTCATGTATTCAAATTTACTAACCCATACATTTCCTTTTATTGTCGAAGTAGTCAAATTTGACTAACATCTTTTCTTCTTCAAATTAGTATCTTTTCCGTTTTTGTGTTTAAAATCTTTTTAAATTCGGTTATGTAAAGAAATCAGTAGATTAAAATCTCTAACAAGATTACGAAAAAATCTTTTTGGGATTTTTTTCTTTAGTAAACTATTCAATAACGCCTATTTTTTGTCAAAAATCTCCTGATTAATTAGATATTGTTTTCCTTAACTAATTACAGTTATTCAAATTTGACTAACTTTATAAATTTTCGTTTTTATAGCAAAATATCTTAACAAATATTTCCCAAGTTAATTAGATAATATATTCCTTAACTGATTTCATGCATTCAAATTTGACTAACCCATAAATTTAAATGAACGATATTTACCATTTACAAACGATATTATCTTATCTTTACCATTTATAAACGATCTTTAGAATTTAATTTATAGGAAATTAATTTGGTTTTATAAATGGTAATTATCAATCAATTAAACAACAAAACTTCATATTCTGATATCAATCATGTTTAAATATTTTAAAATAAATAAAATTTTAATAGTCTTATAAATGGTTCTGTTTGAGAATAACATAAAACACTTGTCTTTTTATATCAATCACGTTTTGAAATATGATATCAATCAATCATTTAGCTTATCCCAATCAATCAATAACCTATCAAATTAGATCAATCATGGACTCAATCAATCAAGTATTATAAATGGTAATTATCATTCAGCTAAACAACTAAACTTCCTATCAAGAAATCAATCACGATTTCAATTAAATCAATCAATTTGATAGGATATTGATTGATTAAGTTGAATCAAGTAATAAATTAAATCAATTAAATATTCCATAATTCAATCAAATTATCACATAATCAATCAATCAACAATTGTAATCCTACTCCTATTATAAAAAACGATTATAATATTTTAAATATTGTAATTATAATAATTTAAATTGGTTTTTTAAAACATGTATTAAATTACCATTAAGAGAGTGATTGACTGCCAATGGATTAATAAGTTGACTAATCACTTAGTCATTATATATATTTTTGTAAGTAAATATAGTAATGAAATCTCATTATATTGATTTAAATCAGATCATATAATATAATCATTTAATATATTATAGTATAACCAATTATAAAATCGTAACTTATTAATAATAATATAATTTAGATACATAATATTTAGTCGTTATCTTGTGATATTCATGCCCATAATATTTTAATTAGGTCAATTAATCATAATCTAAGTTCGTTTTTATCCACTTAAGTTCAAATTTAAATTCAAACCTAAACCTAAGCCCTACAATTTTCCATGGTTGTGTCATAGATTATACTTACTTTACCATTTATAAAACGATCTTTAGAGTTTAATTTAAGTGAAATTATCAACTTTTTAAACGATAATTATCAATCAAACTAAACTTCCTATTTTTTTATCAATCACATTCTTATACTTTAATTTAAAGGAAATTATATATTTTTATAGATGATATTTATCAATCCATTAAACAACTAAAATTCCTATTTTGATTTTCAAGCCCACAATCTTTTTATAGGGTCAATTAACTATAATCCATCCACTTATATATATAGATTGATTAGCAATCATGTAGTCTATATAGATTAATTATATAATATTACCTCCATTTTTATAATAGGGACATTTTTTCATTTAGAGGTCTTTTTATTCAATTGAGACACTCCTACCTTTTACCATAAATGGTAGGTTGGTTCACTTAGTTATTACACTTCTCTCTCTTCTCTCTACCTTTTACTTTTTCATTACTTTTACCATCCTTCTCTCTTAATTTTGCACTTCTTGAACCGTGTGGAAAGGCAAACGTCCCTATGAAAAAGACGGAGATAATATGTATAAAGTTGTCATTCAAAATGTGATTGATTATCATAAGATTAATAAGTTTCCTAATCACCTATATTGTTTCAAATCATATCATAATATAATCATCTAATATATTATGGTATAATCAAACATAAAGTCATAACTTATTAATAATAATATTTAGCCGTTAGCTTTTGATATTCAAGCCCATAATCTTTTTATTAGGTCAATTAACCATAATAATCCATCTGCTTAAATTTTTCCTCAAGTATCTTGAATTTATTTAGTTTAATTATGGACGTTATAATTTTATTTAGGTTAACATTTGATGATAACATATTTTTTATTTCTTCGCATAACATTTGATACAAAGAATAAAAAAATGTTACTATCAGATGTTGTTTCAAATTTTATTATCAAAGAATAAAAAATATTTTTACACTGAAAGGGAAATCTGAAGCAATTGTATGACCCTCATTAAGTATTTTCCTAAATTTCCAGCATAAATATTACTTCCTCCGTTGTTTTTAATATGCACAAAGGCTTTACACTAGAACCAGGGAAAAAGTGCAAAAGTATGAGAGAAGGTTAGTAAAAGTAAGGAAAAAGTGAAAAAAGTAGAGAGAAGGAAAGAAAATGTAGGAGAGAAATGTAATAATTAGTTGGCCCAACATTTTATGGCAAAAGGCAGAAATGTACCAATTAAGAAAAAACACCTCAAAATGGAGAAATGTGCATATTAAAAAAAACGGAGGGAGTACAATGCAACACGCACAAAATAAAGTTTCTCATAAATTATGTAGTAATAAGATAAATCACCATAAATAATAATTCTAAATAAAACATAAATAAAGATTCCCATACAAAAAATCACTTAAAAAATCACCATATCTGTCAATTTATTATTATACGTTTTAGGATTTCCTTATTTCAAGTTTTTTCCTTTACTTATTGAAGAGTTTTAGGAGTATCCAATAGATTAGAACTATTAAATACAATTAAGATAATCGACTGTTCACTACTTAATAGTTAATATCCATATTTAACGATTCTCCTACAAAAAAATCACCATAATAATCACCATATTTGTCAATGCTACATGTCACCTTTTAGGATTTCCTTATTTAAAGTTTTTCCTTTAATTAAGGAAGATTTTAGGAGTGTCTAATAGATTAAGACTACTAAATGCAATTAAGATAATCTAATTTTCTAGAAGAACATAATATCCATATTATTTTCTGAAATTTTATATGAACATGCTATCTTTTTTGTTATTTTACTTTTACAAATTTTCCGTAATTTTTCGGATTTCCTTTTGAAGTTTTTCCTTTAATTAAGTCACTACCTACTTAATATTATGTATAAATATGATAATATTTTTAACAAATTTGTTTTGCATTTTCCCAACTTTACAAGAATCATATTTAAGTTCTTTCAAAATAAATCTACAATGGATCTTCTATGTCAAATAATCAGTATAGATGAAATAAGCAAAGAGAAGAAATTTTACACCATAAGGGTTCGAATAATACGTGTATGGGAAAGGAATGACTATGTCACTCCTAATGAAGTGGGAAGTATTGATGACGAGTTAACAAAACGTACAATCAGCATATAACTTATCCTTTTGCCATAAAATCATCGTCTAATGTGTATAATATTCTGTTTGAATATACTACCGTTTTGTTTAAATACAATAATAGTTATCCCTTACTTAAATAGGTGATATATATGTGACAAATATGAGATTTGTCGCGCGTTTGTTTATTGTTTGCGAAACGAGGGAGCTTTATAGCCAAGAAGTAAGAAATGATTTTATACCCCGTTCAGTTGGCATTCAAATTTTTGCTTACGAGATGATCCCGAAATTAGTTGCCTTAGCGAAATATATGAGAATTCAAAGGTATCAGTTAAATTTATGACTTTAAAATTACAAAAAAAAAACTAATTAATTGGGAAAGTTATTTGTTTGGCAACTATAGTGGACATTGATTTTTGATTTTTGGTGGTGGTATCAAGCTTATATAAGATGTGCTACTAAAGTTATTAAAGATGATAAAGACAAATTTGTCCAAAAGATAGATACATTGTTATGAGAACCAATCTTAGTAACTATCTATTTGCATTACTTTTTGAAACTTTCAATGTACAAAATACTCCTCATAACTTTAGATAATTTTTTTATCACAAAAGATCTAGGTTGAAGATTATTGTGTCTGACGGAACAAAAAATGATTGTTTTATTTTATATGACAGGGTAGTTCGTGAGTTGGTTAACAAAACTCCCGAAGAGTTTTGAATCTGCAAGAAGAGTTATTATTATAATAAACCGACACTGTATTAAAAATAGTTTGTAAAACCGATTGAATTTAATTAATCCTTATTCGACCTTATCCTATATATTGTGAAAAGGTTCTATATAATGAAACAAAATTATTGTTTGTGTCTATTTATATTCTTAACTTGATTAATTTTTTTATTAGATCAATTTACATTATTCATGTTCAATTTAGTTTGTAATCTTACGATCTCTTAAATAATAACTCAAAATCTATTTACAAAAAAATTTTCCCGTGCATTTTTGCACGGGTCTAAAAAAGCAAGTTGTTCACTAAATAATTACAACTTCATAAACCCCAAAAAAACCCGAGGCAGCCACTATTGCCCTTCAAAAACTTCTTCAATAGCAACATAACTTCATGGAGGATGCTGATGAGCTTTGTAACATCCCGTCCGATACAAAGAACCAAAGAGACAATAATAAATAAAATAAAGCAACTAGTGGTAGAGAAAATACCACTAAGACGGAGATGCTACTCTAAGGAGTAGAATTTAAACTATGAATAAACATAAATCCTCCAGATATAATAATTAAATTCTGATGATCATATATAAAAGGAAATGAGGTCCCGTACCCTCATTCCAACCAAAGTTCCAAAATAACTATGAAAACTCCAAAAGACCTCAAAATAGAGTGATCCAAATCCAAAAGACAATACTAATAACCCATGGTTCAAAAACATACGTCAAAACGTAAAAGAAACCTACTTAAGGCCTACTAGGAAGCTAGTCCTAATTCCTTACTCATAGTGCTCATCTACTATGACAAGCACCACCTTCTTGCTCACAAGGCCAAAACGCACATTCCCGGTCCAAACTGTAACAATCCTAAACAGCATCGTCATCTGCATAATAAATCAACAACTTCCACAATCAGTGGGGAGTAACTAGCAGTTTTCCCAGTACAAACAGGAACAAATAATAAACTTAAAGAAGGTAGAAACACGCCAAAGACAACACCACAAGTAACATAACCAAAACATGTGAAACATGCTACGACAACATAAGCATAAACATGCGTAAAGAGAAAAATAAGTACCCAAAAACCAAATCATGGCACACACAATCAAGTACACATCAATTCAAAGACAACAGACCATACCGCATGTGAGTAGACTCATTGGACCATACCGCCCAAGGCCTACTATGCATATTGGAGGACCATACCGCCCTGCCGAATAGCAATGCACGAGGACCATACCGCCCTGCCGAATGGCATACTCAACGAACCATACCGCTCGTGAGTGAACCAATGGATCATACCGCCCATGGTTAAGTAACCAAATCCTAGGACCATACCGCCCTCAGGATACAAACAAATTCCTAGGACCATACCGCCCTCGGAAACAAACAAATTCCTAGGACCATGCCGCCCATAGGATCAATCAAACACAAATTCCTAGGACCATACCGTCCATAGGATCAATCAAACACAAAGAGCAATGTATACACGACAAGGCATACAAAGGAATCCAATCAACATCCATACATGAGTATACACGACAAGGTATACAAAGCAACGCAAACAATCAACATACGTATACACGCCAAGGTATACATAGGAATCCAAACAACAACAACATGGGTATACACTACAAGGTATACCAAGCAACTCAAACAACCAACCTACGTATACACGCCAAGGTATACACCAAATCCATTCCATAAGACATCAAAACATACATGTTGAGGCATATAACACAAAAACGTTATCTGAGTTTGGGTACGAAGTCAATTATGACTAAGTCACAATATTCCCCGTACATAATTCTTGGCGAAGAGATGCTAAGGACAGTATTATCCTCCTCCAAGCATTTCGACGTCGACAACTCAAAGTATAGGCCCACAATTCCAACAAACCGAGCAACAACCAAAACTACCCAACCAATTAGGGTACGTCCCCTTAAATAAACAACTCAAACCAAATCAAACGTATTCTAACATACTTAACATATATGCATAAGCCCAACACCAAACAAATAAACATGTTGTAAGCCCAAACACATTCACCAAAATTCAACCAAGGAGGGCACACCCTCGTCGCGAGGTGCGACCGTGGTCGCGGGTCGCGAGCTGCCACTGCTCGTGGCTTGCGGGCTGTGCTCGTATGCACTCGCCTCGTCCAACCGACGTACGTCAAGTCTCAAGCAACAATTCCAACACCAACGCACACCCATACTCATCCAAGGCAACACCCTAGTATGATACTAAGCATTACAAATTACCAAAACTCATACCCAAATGATTAATCAAATTACTCCAACTCGACACAACAACAAAAACATCAAACTTGACAAACCGACTAATAAGAACTAACAACATGAACATAACGACACGTTCACACATGGAAATACCACAACACAACCTTCCTAATCATGATACTACACTAAACCATAATCACACAATCATCCAAGTCCCACCTAACATGAATCTAGGTTCTCTAACGCGATTCTAACAACCTAAGTTTAAAATCTATTCCCTATCGAACTAGAAAAACGCTAGTTACCTCGATCTTCGAGAGGAGTGCCGAAAACCATTATATAAAAGCCTAGAAAACGTGTGGATCATCAAAACTTTCTTCTCCCTTGAAGTCTTCTCCTCCATAGAACAAAGTATTGCCCTCTTAAATAATATTACCGTCCTCTAAAACAATCAGTGGTGTTCCGACCACGATTTCCGGCGATTGAAATCTTGGATACAAAATCTCTCCGATCAAAAGAAAGGCCTAGATGTTAAGAACATTCTTTCCAAATTTGAAGACGATCCAACGGTTAGATCTCTGGCAATGGCTATTTTCGTGAGGGTGTGCAGGGAAAAACGGGAAGACTTTCTCTCTTTGTTTCTTTCTTTGAAAGTGGCGTGTGAAAAAGAGGGAAAATGGGTGATGAATTTCTGATGAAGGGACAGCAAAAAGGAGGGGTTTAATAGGGTGTTTATGGTAGGTTTAATGGGGGTACATTATGGCCATGATTATGGTAGTTGATGAGGGTAAATGAAGGGGTGTAACCCTTGAATTGCATTAGTGTTACAAAGCAAAGGATGAACAGCTTTATTGGAGTCTTCTAGGAGCCTCTAGATGGCCAAGCTTTTCGGCCATATTGGAATAAAGTGGGGTAATAAAGTTCGTTACATGGTTGGTCCGCAAAAACGACGATTAAGCTAAATCAACACATTGGCCTAACTAAGACTAACTCAAATATTACACTCAATAATAATAAAATGTATGATCACATTTTCATATATCAAAATAAACTCAACTTAAAATAAATAACATTAAGATATGGCTTAATTTACAAATCAAATCGTTGGAGCAATATTATAGATAGTTACTCCGTATTATATATAAGCTTAAAGAAATATGGTATAACTAAACAAATTAATAAAACTTAAAATTAAATCAAGGAACACAAGTTAAAATAAGAGGAAAGGGTCTAAATGAAAATTAAAAGTCTTATAGATAATTTAGCTTAATAGGTAAGCCTATGCAAATTTATAAAATATAAATAATATGAACCTCGTAAAATGATTACGCGTCCAACGACTATACATATTTTATAATTAAGGTATGTATGCACAATACATTGTCCACCGAAATATTTTCCGGTTTCAAATACGACCATTTATTTAAGGAAAATTTGCGAAAAAACACCTTATTTCTTACAAGTTTTGTGAAAAAACACCTTATATAATTATTTTTGTGAGAAAACACCTTATATGTCACTTGTTATCAAAATGCACACCTTGTTGTCGAATTTTAGCTAAAAAGTCGAATGTTCAGTCATTGAACCTCTTTATTTTTCCGCCATCTTTTTTTTGTGCGGGAGGCGCACATTCACAAAAAAAATTTGTCAAAATCTGACACACAACGATGAGTGAAAAGTTGGAGGGTCAACGTCTAAAAGTTTGACTTTTTAGCCAAAATCTAACAAAAAGGTGTGCATATTGATAAAAAGTAACATATAAGGTGTTTTCTCACAAAAATAATTATATAAGGTGTTTTTTCACAAAAATTGTAACAAATAAGGTGTTTTTTCGCAAATTTTCCTTTATTTAATAGAATATAGTTTTATAAACGAAATTATATTTAGATTTATAAATAAAAATGTAAACCATATAAATTAACGCGCGAAATTTCTAGTGAAATTACGGGGTGTTACAAGCTTGGTATTGGAGACATGATGGATCTTGAATGGTTCATGGATGACTACGATCAATGGAGAAACCACATCAATATGGTGCATCAACAAGAACAACAACAACAAGAGAAACATGACCATGAACAAAGAGAAGAAGAAAAACAACAAGAAGCAGAGTAGGGGCAGCAAGCATATGAAAAACAACAACATATTAATGAGGTGTGTAGAAATTGGAATTAAATATAGAGACTAGAAGTCTTACAGTTGATGAACTATTATTATGTGAGGCTGATGATAAGATAATATGGGGTGAAAACACACATATTTCAGCTAAATATGGAATGAATATAACTACATTGCACAAAATATGGACATATGCACAAAAAGAAAGAAGGATAGGCAATGTTATAGATGTGAGGCTTAAAAAAACAAGAAGAGTTGGAAGAAAACCCATTCGGTTTGAAGACGATTGGATTCATTCAATGCCTTTATATAAGAGGACAACACTTAGATCAGTTGCAGGAGCACTCAAATATGCTCAATCCATAGTTTGGAAACTAGTTAAGAAAAGGGAAGATTAAGGACTCATACAAGTATCAACCATCCTTCACTCACAGACAAACACAAGATAGATAGGATGCTTTGGTTTTTGAAACACATACATAGAGCCAGAAACCAGATATGAGGCTGCTAGATTTGTTGATATGCATAACATTATACACATAGATGAAAAATGGTTTTATCTAAATCCAGACATGATGAGGTTTTATTTACTCTCATATAAGGATGATCCATATAGGTGTCAACAGTCAAAGAGGTTTAAGATGAAAACAATATTTATGGTAGCCACATCATGGCCCATCAAAGATGAAAATAGGGACATGCTACATAATGGAAAGCTTGGCATTTTCTATTTTATGAAGAGGGTTGCAGCTAAGAACAGAACTAAAAATAGAGAGGCAGGCACTCTTGAAACAAAAGCAATAGAAAGCATCACCAAAGAAGTCATCAGAGACATGATTATCAATCAAGTCATACTATCTATCATGAGATGTTGGCCAACAGGGGTAGAAAAGGATATTTACATCCAGCAAGATGATGCAAGACCCCATATACAGTCTAATGATCCAGCTTTCATTGTTGCTACCACTAAAAATGGTTTTAATATTCAACTATATGCCAACCAACTCAAAGTACAGATCTTATGTTTTAGATTTAGGTTTTTTTTCCAACTATACAAGCATTACAATGCAAGGCATTTCCTAAGAACCTAGAAGACCTTGTACAAAGTTCAATATGCTTATGACTTTTGTGATCCTGAAGTGTTAAAGTACACATGGTTGCAGCTACAATATGTGATGTTGGAGATTCTAAGAGTAAGAGGAGGGAACAACTACAATTTCCCTCATCATGGTTAAAGGAGGTTAGAAAGGTTAGGGTTATTACCTGAAAGTGTCCCTGTTGATCAAGCTCTAGTTGATGAGGCAATGAAGTACTTGAATGAAAGGTTTATTAATGTGGGTGAAGCTTTTGAGTTCATAGACGGAGAAGAACAGTGAGGTTTTAAAGACTACTACACAGGAGTTTAAAACAACTTTTTGGGTATATAAACACTTTGTGAAACAAACCTTAGAATGTAGTTTTTTTGTATATAAACACTCAATGGCAGTACTATTAAATTAAAACCTAGGTTAATGCATTAAAAGTTCATCCTTTTTTGAAATTGTAATTAGTAGACACTTCATTTTGTTGAGAAAGGGCTAAGGTTTGTAAGCAGTAATGTTAAATGAAAATTGAATATGAAGTGAAAGAACTTTTATGGTATCATTTTGTTTGCTTTTATTATTAGATGAGCTTTGTGGCATACTAGTTCACAGTGGCAGTGCTAAGCTATCATAACATCATTTGACTTCTGTGCATCCATCAGGGAATTGCTTTTACTGCAAATTAGAAGTAGGGTTAGTTTCCTTAATATACTGATTATGAAACCAAATATGGAGCTAAATCACCCCTTACTTATTAGAGTTACTAAGTTGTGTCCTTCATCATTTGGATGCTTAGGTGAATAGATTAGGGGGACACATAATCACAAATGCAATCATGCACACAAGAGTGGTGCTGCCTATCAAAAATATTATGTGTTCATTAGCATGCATTACATCATTAGCCAAATTCTCTTTATCAAAGGGACTCATTGGTATCCAACACAAACAACCTTGAAGGCCACAAATAGTGTAATGAACATGACCATATATTAAGCTAACCAACAATAAAATCATGTATCAACATAATTAGCCTTTGAGGCAGCAACACGAGTAGTTACATGATCATAATATTAAGCCAACCAACAAAAGCATCATGTATGGACAACCTTTCAGGCAGCAACAACATAAAACAGAGGCATCAACGACATAAACCAGAGGCAGCAACAACATAAACCAGAGGCAACAACAACATAAACTAAAGGCTGGTACAACATAAGATGAATACCAAATATCCAACTTAAACCAGACGCAGCGGCAACATGATTTTGCCAAGAAGCATAATTATGAATGGGACTCATTTCTCACAGATTGCACCAAAAATATAGGGGAATTTAGCCTCAAACGCTAACTTATCACCACTTGTTGCCCACACAAGCAACACAACAAGACAACATTAGACACCAACTCACTAATAAGTCATGAAAAATTCTTAACCATGATCACTAGCTTAACCTTTACAAGGTCAAATACAAAAATGCAAAAAGAGCATAAAAGGTACAATAAGTTAAGCCATATATTATTTTTAAAGTAAGGGGTAAATAAGAAATTTCCCTCAGAACCTTTAGACTGTCAAAAGTCCATAAAGGAATGTTCATGTCCTCTGGATTAGTCAACCTATTTAACCTCATAAGTGTTACTAACAGATTTCATCAAACCTTTTCAGATTGACAAAGATTCAACCGAGAGTCGACGACACAATTAACAAGTACTCAAACATGTAATTTATCAACTAATTGCACAACTTTCATTGTGTAAAAATCCATCTCTTTTAAGATTGTAATAGAAATACATCTCCCATTAAAATTTCTTTGTACATATCATTACCCACTTCTAGGGTACTTGTTAGAGACAGGAAACAAAGAAAACTAATTATCATGGAATAAGACCATGATTGAAAGTATGGTTCTCAACCTATCATCACATTAGGTCTGGGAAACCTGCAAGAGTTTCTTTAGAAACCCTTTAAATCCACTTATTCAATCCAACACAATAGAGAGAAACTAGCTACAGTTTAACTCAATGATCCTTTACCCAGTGTCATAAAAATTCTCAATTGTCAAAATCAAAACTAAACACATCAAATCAGATTGGTCAATAGTGATTTTGATTAAAGAATAGCCACATAACACAACTCGTTCAAGAGCACCAAAAGGTGTAGAAATCGTGCTCATATATTCTTACCACAGAAAAAACAAAAATTAAGGTTAGCAAATATTTGCACAACAATAAAAACAACCGATAAAAAATTTGCTTCTAAATTGTTGTAAATAATACCTTTTGAATCCATGAATTAAAGAGGAATAGAATGATAGAAATTACTCTCTAGGAATATGAAACGTGAACAGATTGCGCTATGGAAGAACCATTGTCTTAGAAGCAAATTTCACCACCAGTGGTGAAGGTCTACACAGTGACGCTGCCCCCAAGGTTAACACAATTATCTCCAAACTCCTTCACCCGAATTTGAAGACTGAAGGATGCAAGAACTCTCAACAACTGCTCATAACTCTCCCACAAAGGCTTTTTCAAAGTATTTAGGTTGTCTATTGAGTGAATGAACGAATGGCTTAGGAAAGGTATATAAAGGGATGGAGAAAACCGCCCAAATAAACCCTGTAAATGAAAGAAAATGTAACAGCTCGGATTCACCAACCAATTTAATTAGAGATAAACACAGCGAAAAGCTTATCCGGACTATTACCATCACACTCATCGTCCTAAAACGAAGAGTATGGAATCCTAAAACCTGAACTTTTCAAAACTTCAAACTATAAACCATTAACATCAAATGAACTTATCTAAATGATCTAAATGGTCGGAATTAAATAATACAAGTTTACATAAAATTTGGCAGAGTTCTGTTTGAAAAACGGATTGCCTAAAATTTATATTAGGACTCGCGTCCGAGATATGAACCTATATATCATTTTAATATATTTCCAGTACCTATTTCAAACTTGTACTTTACAAATTACCATTTTAAAACTATTTACAACATAACTAAATACTACATTGTTACAAAGTCGATTCTTCTCGCCTCAATACATATAAGGATAGTGACAACAATAATTCCTGCATCAAAGCTTCCAATTCGATAACAAGAACTTTCACTGCATCCACCTAACACTGATAAGTGTTGCCACCCACCCAAGTCACAGGCCACAGAAATGACAAAACAAAACATTTGACTCACATCAGCAACGCGCTGACTACTAAACCCGTAAAAGAAGTAAAACATGCTTTGGTGGTTTTTGTTTAAAACACTCATGACATATGAAAACAACTCACATAACTATGTATACCTCAAACCATTTACTGAAACGAATATTGAAACATCATATTATTCATTATTAAAATAGTACTTCTTAACAAAATATATGATTGATCTAATATATGTTTGGAAACTCAATTTACTTCCACAACATTTAAGTTTCTTACAAGAAACATTCATTGTTATTTGTTATCTTGGTGTGAACGCGAATTGCGAGGGCTCTCTCAAGTAGCAGCTGTCTCCAAACTGTTGAGGGTCGTCACCGCACCTTTTACTGTTTTGCTTGCAAGGCTTAAACTGGACACGTCCTACTACTCCAGGAATTAGCCCTTCTTGGAGGGCAACAGCTAGGGACTCTCCCTGCCCTAACATAGGTGCAATTAAGGACTCTCCTCGTCTTAACTCAGGTGCATGTTCACACATTGTTCCATTAATGATATTGTTTTTAATATGTATACGTTGGTAGCTTTTACCATATTACACAAATCATAATTTCGCTTTCCATAACACACTTTCCATAGCACTTTCACATGATAAAACACACTTTACTTTATAAATTAAGTTTCACTTTACGAAAAAAGGCTTTGGAAAAAACATAATAACATATACGTAAACTTGTAATATATCCCAAAAGCTCATAACATATCCTAAGGGTCCCGTTCTAAACCCAATATGGCTCCAAATGAGATTTCACTTGCCAATACTTACTAGAATACTAAGTGAAATAGGAATAGAATATCTCCACGTATAGCTAATTCAATCTTCCGACAAATGAAACACACTTCATATGAAACATACGCTTTAATAACCTCATAAGATCGGTATTTATCTAGGTTTTTGATTGGAACAATATCAAGAGTAACCTATACTTATTACCTATTGTTAATTCCAGTCGAGTATCGAATACATGATTCCCTAATTACTTACTATTCCTTTACGAGCCAAGTCCTTTGACGGTTCCACATTAAGTGAACTAAATAATCAAACACTTATTATTGATCTCTAATCATTACTTCTGGTGTCCATTGACCTCAATTGCTTCCAAGATGAACTTATTAAGAAAACGACTTAGACTCACCGAGATTCGACTAAATCAATTTAGTATATTAACTCTTAATCCACATAACCTTCACTAACGTTGTGACCTCTATGTATTCATTATTATTAACAATTAACATAAACTAGAACTAATGTCATTATATTCCCGATATATAGCCAATTCTACAATCCTTCAATTTAAGATTCTAAGTTGGGGAACTCCCACGTTAATATAATTTATTAATTCAATTCTAAGACTCGATTCTAAGTGGTTCACTAAGTGATTATTCTTAGCCAAGTTAGATTCTAATCCACACACTTAACTCTTAAGGTTATTCCAAACTGATCTCAATACTAACGACGTATATAGGTTAATAGTAAACTCTAAATTGGACTATTCTATACTCTTGGTTACTACTAAATTGACCCCTAGGTCATCCTTGTTCTTAGACCAAAACCACACCTAATGACACTTATACATATATTTAATTTAATGAGAACTCTCAGAACTTATATTCAATTCATATTTATAACCTGCTACTAACTAATGGAAATCCTTAGAATTAGACTTAAGTTTCTTAATTACACTTAACTAACTCGATTACTTTGTATTTAGAACCACTAAACTCAAACCTGTAAACCCAACTTTGATTCTTAACACTAAGGCCAAATAGGTAGCTCTAACCTTGATTGTTCACTAACTAATACTAACTAGAACCCCTATTTAAGTCTTTAATTCCAAAATACCTCTATTTTCATAATCAAACTACTGATTGCTACTCCATTTTAGATTAGACATGCTATCAACAACTTATTTACCACAACCTCATATTTAGAATTACATTTCAAACTCCATTTAAGGCCTACTGAATTCCGATCAACAATTAAAAGAACTAAGAAAACTTCCTAACAACTTGGCAATTCCATTCCTCTGATTAGTAATACATCTCCACTCCCCAACACCCATTTCCAAACCACAAAGATAACTGATTCTACAATAACACTAATCATTTCCATCTAATATATTCATGCTCTAAACCAAATAACCACTAATTACACAATTATTAGCCAAATTCTACAAGCTACTTATCATCACCAAACTAATACATGAAAGCCACTTGGTTTCATATGTACTCAAATTTCACCACAAGTTCAATATACAAGATTAGTACTTCCTTTAAACTCAAACTGAATTCAAGCTTCTAGACAAATTCATGCTTCAAGCTAATATAATCTGAATATCGTCCCTAATACATATGCAATTGAAGATTCACAAAGAACTCATCACAACATCAAATACCACAAAAATCTTATGAATTACTATTAATAATCAAAGGAGAAAGGAAGAAATTGGTTTAGTACCTAACCATGACAAAGCATGAACACTACAACAAGAGTGGCATCAACAGCCACGCGAAGGCGGCATCACCACCACGCAAATACAACTCGCTAACTCTTTTCTACCCTAAATTTCAGAAAACTTCTGAAATGATTCAAGGTTTTGGTTGGACCATCACCTCCGTTTTCCTTTCCTTTTTCCTCGCCGGAAAATGGTCGGAATTGGCCTAGATTTCGAGGTCATGGCCACTGCTCGCACGCTTCTCCCTCGTTCTTCCTTCTCCACCATCTTGTCGGCCTTGCTGCGTCATTCCCACCGCAGCTCCCCCGCTGTCTCTTTTCCTTGTCCTTCTTCGAGCTCCGCTGCTCACTCTCTTTCTCCCTCTCTTCCTCTTTTCTCTCTTTTCTCGCCTCCCCTGCTCTCTTCCTTTCCCTTTCTGTTCGACTAATAGGGGCTAGACCCCTTTGTTTATTCTCCCTGTCTCACACAAAACCCCCCTTACCTCCTCTCTAATTGCCACACCACCCTTTACCCTCCATCTCTCTTTTTTTCTATTTTTTAAACCTAACCTAATAAAACAAAACACCTCCCCGTTTGTTAATATATTTTGTAAATATAATAAATTTATCTCTTTAAAATATAAATCTTCTCAAAACTGATAACTCAAACCCATTTCTTATATTAATATAAAACTTGGTATTATCAATAGTTATTCCATTAGAATAATTTAATATAATTAAGTCAATAAATATAGCACAACTTCTTAATAATAATAATAAAATCAAATATAAGTTTTCATTTAAAAGACAAGGATTTCAGTAATTAATTAAGCAAATATTATAAATAATAATAAATAATTAATAATTAATAATTAATATTTAATAATTAATAATTAATAATTAATAATTAATAAAACTACTCTTAAAAATAAGGTTATTACACTCTACCACCCTTACAAAAAGTTTCGTCCTCGAAACTTAAAACCATAAGATTTGAATACAGAAAGGCTTATCAAAATCAGTTAATATTATAATATTATTTGATTGAATTTAGGAAAAAAAATCTCAGAACTTCACAATCAAAAGTTCATCCTCCATTCATTAACATTTTTGTGACTAGGCTACCCGATGCCTAGGTTCATGGAGGAGCTAGAACATCAAAATGTTGGCTTTGTTAGGATTGTACTTATGTCATTCCGTTCCAGAGATCTCGTTTGAAAACTACAACAACTATTTTCAAGCTAAACCAAACTTTTTGACATAACCTTAAAGTAAATCATCTTTATCCCAAATCATCTCAAAATCATTCAAAAATAAGAATGACTTTGCAAATTTAAACAAAAGAAAACCCTTCCTTTTCAATCAAACGAATGATAACAAATAATTATAATAATATAGAAAACATATAATACTAATCGTGGTAACCTAATATCATTCGCAACTCTAGTCAGTGTTACGGCTAAAACTGAAAATGATAAAAAAAACGGGTGCCGCAAAACCCGCAGAGCAGGGGTCCACTAAATGTGCAGTTTATTTGGGCGGTTTACCTTTCCGCAAAACCCACAGAGCACGGGCGTGGGCCACTACCCACAGTCGTGGGTGGGCCTCCATGGGCGTGGGACAAACCCCACGGTCGTGGGTACCTGATTCTCTAGAATCAGCAAGTGCATGATTCTCGAAAAATCAACCGCCAAGGTCGTGTGATTATACCCACGACCGTGTACCCCTGACACCCACGTCCTCTTACATTAGAACAACCAACAAATCCGACCAAAGCAATTGACAACATCCCAAACCATTAAAAAGCCAATAGATCTACAAAAAAAAATTCTTTAGTGACCCAAAACCACCACCCACCCCTCAAATCATCATTTTCTCCATAACCACCGCCCACACAGTTGCCCTAAATCCTCAATCTCATGTTGAATAAAAAGAAAGAGAGAAGAAAAAGGAAGAGATAATCAATTGCCCTAAAACCGCATGCCTTGACGATTTTGAGGATGAAGTGGTTGTGACAATGAGGATGCATCACACACGAGAGGATTACCAGGTGGTGTTGCCGGAAAAAACAAATGGAAGGAGAATTGACGAAGTTTGCCAACAATGGGCGAAGCCTTGCCGGAAAAACGACACGAGGCGTAGTGAAGGTTGTTGGAATTGTACCAGACAACGAAAATGAGTGAGGGACTGCCAAAATTCACTCGTTCTCTTGCGACGACGATGGTTGTAGCTTTGGTGGTGGGTGTGGCGTTGTAGTGTGGTCATGGTTCTGTGCTGGTAGTTTGGTAGGGGGAAGGGTTGGTGGGTGGTGAGTCATGAGTGAATAGTTTTATTAATTAAATTGGTTTTCTTTAATTAAGTGTGATCCCCTACTTTTTCTGTGCCCTTCCTCTCTTATTTACTTAGTAAGAAACAGAGGTAGGTACCAGCCGATGTAGACCATTTATTTCACTCGATAAATGTTTGTTAAAAGGTCCATTTGTTGGAGAACTCTGTGGTTGTGGGAAGGGGTAATAATAACCAAATGTTTTTAATTGCATGGCCGTTGAGGTTGAAAGAGGTGATAATTGTTGTTGGTATATGGAATTGTTAGCTCAAGACCTCGGTACAAATGATGGTTTAGGATATACCATAATGTCATATCAACAAAAGGATTTAATTAAAATTGTTACTGAAACTTGGAAACAAGATGAAGTTAGATGTTGTGCAAGACATGTTTATGGTAGTCTTCGAGAAGTGTTTGGCGGCGGACAGGAATTTCAACAATGGTTTTGGAGGATTCCCAAAAGTTCAACTGAAACTGTCTTCTGGGAAAACATTAATGCTTTTAGAAAAGTTTGAGACTCTATAGCAAATGACTTATTGAACATGAACTATAAGAAATGGTGTAGGGCATTATGCACACCTCAAACTTGTGACAACATTGACAACAACATGAGTGAGGTCTTCAATGCCTATATCCTTAACTCTAGGCACAAACCAATCATCACCATGCTCGAGGATATAAGAGAGAGTCTAATGGAGAGACTATTTTTGTGCATAATCATGTCTAATTTTGTTGCATTTCTTACACTAAGCAGTTCAATCATATATGAAACTCTCAATTGCTTAGTAGTGCATCCATCGACAAAGAGAGGCACCCCCAACACACTAACTCTCCTATTCAAAGCATTTGGTCCCCAACAATTCAAAGGAAGGTAAAGGAATTTTACCCAAAGAGGGATGATTCTAAGAACCTCTTCCTTAAAGTTAAAGGTAGGTTACCAAGATTTAAACACCATAAGCGTGTTGCTAAACATCTAAGGTCCAGAGTATAACACTTCATTTCTATCATCAATTGAAGCAAAATTGATAACAAATTATCCATCCTCATGCGTGCAACAAACCTAATTCCATGACATACGTACATAATGTTAAAGTAGGTAGTTTCTTCAACAGTTAAAGGGTAGCTGACGCATGACATGATTACTCCTCACGCGGGTGGGCCTATAAGACCGGTCCGACAATTAATAAACACTTTATATATAAGAAATGAACTAAGAATGTTTTTAATAGGGAAATCTGTGAAAAAAGACCTTATGTGTTATGTTTTTTGTGAACAAACACCTTATATAATTTTTTTTGTGAAAAAATACCTTATATGTAAAAATATATTCAAATAGCCACCTTGTTTTCGGATTGCGGCCAAAAAGTCGGACTTTCGGCGATTAACCAAACTTTTTCTTTTCCCTCTTGGCTCGTGAAAGTCACGCACGCTATACAATTCCTTTTCTTCCGATTAATTAATCTGTGAGGAATTTCATCAAACACCTATCATGCATCTTTTTAAAACACCATCACACACTTATACGAGTTAGAATCAAGAATTGCAGGCACACATATCATATCCTAGCAGACGCACTAAAAGTATAATTCACGTCATGTATATAGATCGTTCATAGAAGATTTAGATATATACTGAAATTCAGAATGCAACTTGATTGAGCTAGCATCGTAACATGAAAAGGACATACTTTACAAATATAAAGTTAGAGTTGCCAAACATTCAGGAGGTCCCTAGCAATTGGTGTTAATGATTTTGTTACCATGGATGTGTTTTTAGTTACAGATTCACTCATTATATTGTGTGCACTTATAATAGAATCCAAATTAGTGTTTCTTCTAGAAACATTAATACACTGTCGCCACTTAAGATTTCCTCTATGTCGATGAAGGTTTTCTCGCGAGTTTCTTTTGTTGCATGTGATCTTCTTTTCCATCTTGACTGAAATTCCATTTCTCTTTCCATTCACAATCTTATAAATTTTTCCCTTCGCAAATGTTTCAAGTTCTTCTAGTTAAGAACTTGAACTCTTCACTGTTGAGGAAGCTTGAGCTCTCTCAATAGTTTACAATAACACTATCAATCTAGAATCAATTGAATTATCTAGAGTTCTCAGAGTTCAACCATTGTAAATATATAAATCAAACCAATGAGAATGCTCTCATGATTCAAATCAAACAAACCACAAATCACAAATATTCGTATATGACAAGATAGAAGAAGAAAGATGAGATAGGATGAAATATATTTGAAGAAGGATATTGTACACCATGAGTTTAGTCAATCGCCAGAAGATTGACTTTTTGTGGAAATTCCGCAAACAAGGTGATTATTTTAATAAAGTTGTATATATATAGGTGTTTACTTACAAAAAATGTGCAGTAATTAATAAAGGCTTTTTTTCACAAAATTTCCTTTTTAATATTATAGGTAACTCATGCGATTTATAACTTCTTATATTTAAAAGATGGCTTAGAGTTAGTGATGGCATTTGGGTAGGCTGAACTAGGCTGGGTCGTAGTTGAGGTGAGTTGGGAAAAATAGGTCTGGTGCGTGATGGGAAAAGTGACAGACTGGGGTGGAGGTTGGGCTAAGAGAGTAGCCCATTGTGGGTTTTGGCGGGCTTATAGCGTTTGTGATAGTGTGGTTGGGTGGGTTGGTGTGATTGGTTGGGTGAGTTAGGTGGGGTTTAAAATGGGCTAGGTGGGCTGGTAGATGGGTTGGTGTAGGTTAGGTGGAAGTATTTTATTGATTAAACAATTAAATTATTACGTTGTTATATTGTGTGGTTATGATTATATTAAGATTTAAGACTTTAAGTGTGAAATTTGTTGATGAAATATTTGGTTTATAATCTTTTGAGTTACAAATTATTATGATTAGTAATTATTATGATTAATAATTAGTAATCATATTCTTATTGTGATAATTTTCATTGATCATTCTTTATAATTAAATATAACAATGAGATTAAAAAATATGTTAGGGGTAGGCGAGTAATGCCCTTAATCGTCGGCGCCTAGGTTTAGGGTTTAGAAGCAGTGTTAGTCCTTCGCTTCCTTCACTTGTTCTATTTTAACCACTCACCGCTCCATCCTTTCAGAACCCTTCTACAGACGCCGCTTAATGTCTACAGGTCTTTCTATCTCTTCGCTCTGCTCAACCCTAATTATATGTTTCTCCCTCTACTCCTTGTTTTTTATCCTTGATTTCATTTATACTTGGTTTTGAATTGTTAAATAAATAAATAAACGCGGGTTAAAGTAGCGATGATTGTAAACAATTCCTCGTACTGAATTGCTATTCTTATGGCATGACAGACTCATCTATATACCCATAGAATATGAGCTCTTTACCCCTGCTTCCTATTTTCCTTTCTTTGTTTCTAGATTTGAAATTTGCTTTGTTTAAAGATTTGTTTATTATTTTCACTAAATGGATTATGTGTCAATTTAAAGTTCGGTTCTTTTTTATCAATCTATACAAATTAGAAAATTGATTTTGGTGGCAATGATTATATATGAAATTAGAGGTGGTAAACGAGTTGTGTCGTGTCAACTTCGTGTCGGGTTCACGAGTTGTGTCGTGTCAACTTCGTGTCGGGTTCACGAGTTGGCGGGTTTTCTTCCCCTAACCCGACCCGTTTACTTAAACGTCTTTGACCTGTTTAGCTTTTCATATATATTTGATGTTCGCAGTTCATTTATTTTTGGTTTGGAACTTATTAAATTTCATGTGGTAGTTAAAATAACATTTAATAGTTCATAAAAGTAGTACTAAATAAACTAAACTTAAAAATAAATGAATGAAGGTAAGATGTAATAAGGAAAAACTTTAAAATATACGTGGATAAACGGGTTGTTGTGTCGTTTTCGTGTTAAATAGTTCAATTCTAACCCAATCCGTTTAATAAACGTGTCGTGTCGTGTCAACTCATTTACTTAAACGTGTCAAAAGTCTTTACCCAAACCTGCTAATTTCGTGTCGGGTTGTCGTGTCGTGTCAACTTTTAACACCTCTATATGAAATAATGCACTACTGAAATAATGTACCACTTCAATATGGGACGTACTCAATTTTTTTGTAAGAAAAAGTGGCTCGAACCTCGCTTGGACCAAATACTTGAAAGTAGGGGAAAGGTAAGGAAAAATTCTACCCTCAAAATGCCTCTAATTGAACCCTAAGTACTAAGTACTACTTGGTTACGTACTCGGTACTACTTATCCACGCTATGCTGACTTAAGGAATACCTAATCAGAACACGTGAATAAGATTTTCATTAGCTTAATTAATGACACTATGGCAGAAGCGTAGAGCAAAAGATTGATCACACGCCCATCATTATTGCACACTGAAAACTCTGCATCACACTCGATGTTCAAGATAAGTGGGTGTGCCACAAGATAAAATGATACTCGTAATATAAATTACAGTATATCTTTTTCCAAAATTCTATCGACTTCGTGATTCAAAGAACTAACCCATCTTTTCATGCCCGCGAAAAGCAAAACAAAAAAGCTTACATCTCTTGTTGAAAACAGGTTGACCGCCTTCCGCCCACTTATGTGGTGTATTGTGTGGTTTACACAATCTCATAATTTAAGTGAGTGCACTTGGGCGGGCCAAGTATCATAATGATAATGATTAAAAAATTTAAAACAGCATATAGTGCTTAAACAGCATATCATAATGATTGCCCAGCCCATTAATCAACTCTATTCTTCTTCGCACCATTTCAATGCTCCAAACTTTATTTGAGTGCTCAGAATTTCATTACAATCTTTTTGAGAGCACAAAAACATTCAAACATTAAACATGAAACTCTCTGCGAAAGCTGCTCTTTCAATCTTCAAAATCACTTTATTCTTAACAGCAGGTTTTGGGCTAGATTTAGTAGCAGAGGAAAACACAGAGAAACTTCAACTTTTAGATGGTGCAGCAGAAAAAAATCTAGTAAGCAGAAGTAAAAGCTTCTGGCCATGGCATCGAAACAATGATTGCATCCCATTTTGGCCATTTGGTCATTGTGATCATCAACATGAACAACTATTTCCCACTCCGCCACCGTCGTTTCCTCCTGTAGTATCTACACCACCGCAACTGCCATCAGTGACGCTGCCAGTTCCGCCATTACCTTCAATTCCTAGCCTGCTGGTGTTCGCAGACGAAAGGCTTGCCGTTGTTTATCCAATCATCCAAAAGTTCAAAAATATTATTACTTCAGACCCACTTGGGATCACAAAAACATGGGTAGGCTCTGATATATGTAGTTATAAAGGTTTTTTCTGTGATATTCCACCAAATAATGCAAGCGCCATAGCAGTGGCTTCCATAGACTTCAATGGTTATGGGCTGAGCGCACCATCACTTGACGGCTTTATTGACCAACTCCCTGATTTAGCGTTGTTTCATGCCAACTCAAACTTCTTTAGTGGCACCCTCTCATCAAGCATCGCTAAACTTCCTTACCTTTATGAGTTAGACTTGAGCAACAACAAGTTCACTGGTCCATTTCCACTCGCTGTAGTGGGCATGGACAGCCTCGTATTCTTGGACATACGTTTCAACCTCTTTTCTGGATCAATCCCTCCCGCGATCTTCACCCAAAATCTCAATGTTCTATTTCTCAACGATAACAATTTCGTGTCATCTTTGCCAGAATCTCTTGGAAATACCCACATATTATACCTCACCTTAGCTGATAATCAAATCACAGGTTCACTCCCAAGTGATATTACCAAACTGCTGTCAGCTTTGGCTGAAGTTTTGCTGACAAACAACAAGTTAACTGGTTGCTTACCTTACGAACTAGGCTTTCTGAATCAGGTGACTGTGTTCGATATCAGCCGCAATCAGCTCACCGGCCCTCTACCATTTTCACTAGCTTGTATGGAGAGAGTGGCGCTGCTTGATTTATCAGAGAATTTGCTTTATGGCATGATCCCGGACCTGCTTTGTCAACTTCCAAATTTGGCCAAATTGTCTTTGTCTGACAATTATTTCACACAGGTTGGTCCATTTTGTAGGAACTTAATAAGTAAAGGAATTTTGGATGTCAAAAACAATTGCATTCCTGGTCTACCATTTCAACGATCGGTGTTCGAATGTACTGCCTTCTTTGCAGTGCCAAAGATCTGTCCTTACATGAATACATTTACAATCGTTCCTTGTAAGCCTCACTTCCATTAATGGGAAATGATTCTCAAGAAAAACTAAGTTTTAAGGTGTTCTTTTTCTCCCCTCCTTTCTTGCAACTTTCTATAATATAGTCTACTTTCACTTATTGGTAGCTTTCGTTTTAATCTGCTTATCATCAATTCATTACTTGTCAACCCCCCTCCCTTAATTCAATATGATAATCGAGTTATCTACCGAACCAACAAGGTTGTACGAATTCACTGTTCTTAAACTGTTCAAAGATGGTTTAGTAGGAAAATATATCACTGTCAAGATGGAGGAAATAAAAAAAAAGGTAGATCAGTGGAGATTGATTATAAAAGAACAATAAGTTAAGACTCTCTCTAAGAAAAAAAAAATCACTCTGACGCATAATCATAATAGGTGTGCACTTAAGATTTAGGCTTTGTTTGATTTGATGGAAAACAATTTTCAAAGAATATTACTTTTCAAGAAAAACGATTATCAATGGAAAACATAATCTTAAATAAAGTTTCCTTTTGTTTGTTGGATTGGAGGAAGACCTAAGGAGAAATGGTAAAATAAGTAAAAAAGAAGGAAAGATGGGAGGAAAGAATGAAAAATGTAAGGAGTGAAAAAGAAAATGTGGCAAATTTTCTTTACACGATGAAATTGGTTTTCTTCTTTTACAGTGTGGTTGGTAGGGAGGAATTGGAAGGAAAAGAAGAAGGGAAAGGAAAAAAGAGGCTTTCTCTTGTTTGGTAAAAAAATTATAAAGCAATCTATACTCTTTTAAAAGTGAGATATTGGGGTACTGTAGCTTATGAATATTGTCCAGACAATTTTACCCATGTACTTCCAACTAACTGCTTTGCTGCCCTCATTCTCCACGCATTTGGTTCTTTTGCTTCTGCTTCTCTTCTAGTTGTATCTTCCTTCCTCTGCTCTCTCTCCATTAAAGACTCCAGCATTTTCTCTCGATCCTCATCCTTAGATCTCACTGATCTCTCAATAATCGACTCTGATCGCCATTTTTCTGCTTCCTAGATTGGAATTAGTTCTCTAAATTATGTCGGATTTGCGTTATTTGAGCAATCTAATCGAGGGTATCGGGGCTCCAACACTAGACTCAATCATCAATCCCTTTTCATCAAGAACCCATTTTGAGGCGAGTTTTCGAATTTCGCGTGTTTTTTTGGCAATTAAAGTTTTATTAATAAAAACAAAGATATACAACCACCAATGCACCTCCTATCCTTCTAAGACTGCACAACAACATCTGCACTTAGGACTGGTACACCTTCTAGGAAGGGTTACTTAAACAATCTCATCATATGCAAATAGCCAAAGAAGTCAGGACACCTAACATCTCCAACTCAAGATACAATCAAAGGGAATATAATAAAAGAAGATTACAAGGAACCCTAAACAAAACCTGTCTAAAAGTCTGATCTACATTTAAACAACTGCCATGGACACCTTTTGATTCCTTTGAACCCCAATCATATAAAAAGTTTCAGCAAAGGCAACACCATAAGCAAAGTGTTTCTTTCCACTCTTCCTACACTGCTTAGCTACTATGGCTACTTCTTCCTTGAAGCTCTTGATGGATCTATTTCTCTTCAGCACACCTAACATCTTCTGCTATAACTGTTCTGAATAGGTACATTGAAAGAGCAGGTGATGTACATCCTCCACTCCATTATAACACAAACTGCAACTAGGTTGATCAATCACACCCCATCTATATAATCTTTCTCTAGTGGCCAGTCTATCTTGCAATGCTAGACAAGTGATGAATAAGCTTATAGGAGAAGCTTGATTATAGCACACCACTCTTCTCCCAGGCACAACAACAGGGATCTCAAGTAGACTATTATACAATGATTTAATTGAGGACATACCATGTTCAAAAACCTGTCAGGTTGAGAAATATCAATAAGGCCTCTGCTCTCACATATTTTCTTCATACATCCTATAAGGAATGCCAAAGATGCAAGCATCATCTACCTTGTTATAGTATGTATGAACCCATTTAATCCACAATTTGTCCTGCTTGTTAGCTAAAGCCCAGAAGTGCTTAGCTACAACAACTTGATTCCACAAAACTAAATTCTTCAAATTCCAGCCACCACATTTCTTAGGAAAACAATACTGATCCCATGCTACATTAGTTTTCTTAGAAGTGGCCATACCTCTAGTCCATAAGAAGACTCTACAAATAGACTAAATCTCCCTCAAAGCTTTCTTTAGGAGAACAAAAATTTGACACCAATACAACTATACTCTTTGCAACAAAGAGGAGATGAGTTGGAGTCTACCATCATATGTAAGTTTCTTTTCAGCCCAATTCCTCACTCTAGATGCCACTCTGTCAATAAGAGGTTTACAGTCTGTGTATGATAGTTTCTTAAGAGAGAGGGGACTCCTAAATATCCGAAAGGAAGCACTCCAAGAGAGAAAATAATATTGCGAGAGAAGGGAGAGATTATACCCATTGTTCTTAAAAAAATGCATCCAACTATTGCATTCCATTAAGTTGCGAGAAGGAAAAAAATCTTGAAGGAGAATAGCCGTTCATTTCAAGGTAATTTTCCCGAAATTTCTAGTTATTTAGCCAACTATGCCGTAAAAAACTATTAGGATAAAAAATGGCAAGAAAGCGTTTTTGATTATGGAAATACATGCAAAGATGATGGGTGGTATATTTTCTCGAAATGCTTGGTGAATGTAGTTAATTTTACATAATTTGACACCAGATGTCATACTCTGTTTTAGATATAGTACTTTGTTTAATTTCACAGAGTAGAATATGCACATGAAACTCATTTTCTGGTTATACCCTACTTTTTGAGATGGTTTCACCCTACTTGTTGTGATAATCACATTCAAATTTTGCTTTTGATGGTACAACGCCACGAGATTGTATGAATTTTTGAGTAGATAGTTTATGTTGACTGTGGAAAATGTGAAATTCCCTTTTCTGAAATCTGAGCACATATTTCAGTAGTGTTGACATCGATGAGTCGATGAGTAGTGTTGTTATTTTTTACCCATTATCTTGGAGATGCATGTACTCCTGAAAGTCACAGATATTGGTGCGTTGCTGAAGCTTCAACAAGTCAATAGACATTGGAAAGAAACCATGGGTATAGGTGTATCACACGAAGAACATGTTGATTGGGGAAAGCTTGAGAAGTTTATTTGTGCACCTTCACTAAATTGTGCAGTACACCATAAAAATCTCTAGGAATTTGCACTTTGTGAAAATTGCCGACATGTTGTGGGTTGGAGGAGTGTTGTTTTTCAAAGAGCAAAGGGATACTACATGACCGCCCATGATGTGGTGGTGGGACATAGGGTTCCTTCCTGGCCATGGATGTCACTAATCAAATGGTGGTATAGAGCTAAGAGGTGAAGAAATGATTAGAATATTGGTTTTTTTTGTGCTAATTAGGTGGTAATGAAGGAAACAGATCTTACATTTTGGTGTTGCATGCATGACTATATTTTGCCTTTTTCCTGTTTTCTAAGCTTAAGTGTTAAGAATTCATTAGAATTCTCAAGATCTACTTATTTTGGTAAGGGAAAACAATCGTACAAATGTATATTTTATGTTTATGTTTTAATTAGCGCTATTGTGAAATATTTACTTCAATGAGTGAAACTGTGACCATTAAATCCATTAATTCATATAAGTCAATTCAAAAAAACTGTGACCTAGTTCACTAATGTAATTCGCCAACTGTATAATGATTACATGAAACTAGCATGTAATGACATAAAAGTATATTCAAATGAGTTAAGAAATGAGATTATGAATATGAGATTTTCTCATGAAATAACGATGTCATACACTCATTTTGCCATGGAAATCTAGTACGGTAATTTATGTCATTTGTTAACTGTATAACGACACAGCGAAGAGATGTAATAACATAACTGATGTAATAACATAACTGTCAGTTGCAATATTTTTTTTTTTGGTGTTTGCACCCGGTTCACCCTTCGGGTTACATCCGGATCGAGGCCAAGTTCGGGGTGATTAGGTTCCATTCCTCTCCCAAGGGTGTTGCGGGGATTCGAACACTGGTCCGTCTTACCAAAGCCAGTCCCCATCACCACTGGACCAACACTTACTTGGTTGCAATATGTCATTTGCTTAATATTGTGGAAAATGTCATGTTGTTAACCATATATCAACATAACAAGCATGTGTTGGATCTACATGTAGATCAACATGGATCTACCTATTGATCAAACGACACTATGGAGGTCCAACACAATAACTAATGTCATTTGTCAACTTTTTACTGATTACATGAAACTAACATGTATTACACGAAGATAGTACCAAAAAATTAAAAAGACTAAAGTGCCAGTACTGAAAAATATAAGAAGAAAAAAAACGGATGAAATGTTTGTCAACGTTAACATTTTTTTCCTAGACTTACCAAACTTAAGTTCACATTATATAGGAAAGAAAAAAAAAAAGCAGAAAAAGGCTTCTAGCACTGGTCAAAGTCACAACTCAACCTATCAAAGTTTATTTCCCATTATATACTAAGGAAAAAAAGGTCTTATATCACTGTTTAAAATCATAATACAGAAGTAATTTAAAAAAGGAAAAATTGTCAGAAAATACCAAGGTTTTAGCACTTCTTCAAAATAAACACCAAGGAGTTGCAAAATGTAAAATAAATACCAACAAGTTATGTTTTTCTTAGAAATCCATACCAATTAAAAAATACCCGTCTATTTTTCGGTCACTTTCTCACCCAAATTTAACTCACCTTAGATTTTTTGTTGTTCAGAGATGAAGTTGAATGAATTTCTGTTATTTGGTATGGATTTCTAAGACGGAAAAATAGACGGATATTTGTTAGTTGGTATGGATTTCTAAGAAAACATAACTTGTTGGTATTTATTTTACATTTCGCAACTTTGGTATTTATTTTGAAAAAATGGTAAAATCTTGGTATTTTTGATATCACATATTCATATAGACTTTTCTCCCTTATTTACAAGCTAATTTGTGCGTCATTGGAGCTCTTGTGAGCTATTTTATGCTAACTATCATATATAGTTGTGGTTTTGTGTCTTAGTGTTGAATTGCAGGTTTTAGGGAGCTTTCTCCTTATTCCCGAGCTATTTGGAAGCAACCACGGCCTTACGAGATGTTACGAGGCATGTAGGATGGCTCACGAGCTTTATGGGTAGTTTAGGAGGTCCCAAGACCTCTAAACGTGAAGAATTGAGAGCCAAAGAGTCAAACAGGAGTTTTCCGTACTTTGATCGGGCAAAAATGGCCCGATCGGGCGAAGATATATTGATCGGGTACAGAAGTTGCGGACCCGATCGGGCAAGGCTTGCCCGATCCGATCGGGTGAGCATCCATGTGCCCAGACCCGATAGGGCGGGTGCTGACCGCCCGACCCGTTCGGGTGGCTGACCCATGCTCACTCGCTGCTGTTACACCAAAGGAATATGCTGGGCTCCTAATGTCCCCAGACCCGATCGGGTTGTGCTGCAAGGCCCAATCGGGTGGGCCCACTTCGCCCTTGCTTGCTGCGCTGCTGCTACGCTGAGCCCAAGAAAATGAGGTTGATGAAGTTCACTATGGGCTGTGCCCGATCGGGTCCCGTGCATATTTTCGCGATTTTCGTCTTTTAATTCTGCATTTAGTTAGACTTTGAGGGGTATTTTAAATACCTTTTCCTCATTATTTTAGAGACATCTTTTTACATCTTTTACTCTAGTTTATTTCTCATAGTTCTTAGCTTAGTTTAAACACTTTAGATTAGATTAAAGGTGATTGAACCTATTCGATTTCAATAAAAGTTCTTGATTTCTGTCAATTGGTATTATTCTCTACTCTAATCTCTTTTATTATTCTTAATTGCTTAGCTTAAGTATTTAATCTTTCATGATGCAATTGTTAGGGTTTCCAATTAGTTTTGTTATTGTCAATTCAATTATGAGTGAGTAGTTCTCTTTCTAGGGTGTTAGATAGGAAAGCCATGTTTATACCATGATTGTGATTTAGATTTCTATCAATTTCTAGGGCTTGATTAGGGTGATTGTGATGTGATTTGTTCTTAATTAGTGATTAATGTTAGTGTATAATTTCATTGATTGCTTGTGGTTAATAGTTGTTTGCACAGATCCGTCTTATGACTAGAGGCCTAGGACACGTCAGTAGTTCTGATTACGTTAGTGAACATGCGGCGTATGTTGAACTATGAGCGTTGAGTCTTAACCATAGCCCAACACATGCTCTAATCCCCCGACTCTTGACTTAGGCTTTGATAGTAGTTGACCTTACTTGATTGGTATAAGCATGGTGGACCGACCTAATACCCTAGGTTTTTATTCCATAGTTAAATCCTCGGTTTAATTCGTCTTCCTTAGCGTAATCATTAGTTTAGTTAATTCTCTCCAATTTCATCTGAAGTAGCTAATTGATTGAATATTAATTTAGAAACTCTGTCTCCCTGTGGATTCGACCCTGCTTCCATTGACTACCTTAGTTAGAGGACTGTAGGTTTATCTTTGATTAGGTGAAACGACTAAATCCTATCAAATTTTGGCGCCGTTGCCGGGGAGACGGCTAGTTTTCTAAGTTTTTATTTGGCTATTTGGTCTACTTCTCTGTACCTCATTGGAACTTCATTGTTCCAATTGAGGTACGTTTTACTGCTTCTTGTTGTTTCTTTTGTATGCCCAGGTCTCAAAGAAACGGTTCCCCCATTCCAGCGGATCCCGATCTTACTAGGATAATCAGGCGGATCCGAAAGAAAAATCAGAAAGAAAAGCAGTCTGTTAAGCTGAACACCTCTGGAACAGACACCTTGAGTTCAGTTATGTCTAAATCACTGAAGTCATATGGGGCGCCCAACCCAGAAGGTGTCTCCACTGGACCTACAATGCCCACCATTACCGCGGCAAATTTCGAAATTAAGCCTGGACTCATCAGCATGGCTCGGCAAAATCAGTTTGGTGGGTATCCTACTGAAGACCCGGCAAATCATCTGCAGCGGTTTCAACAGCTATGTCGAACCGTCAAACATGCCGGCGTCACTCCAGATCAACTAAAGTTCATGTTGTTCGAGTTATCATTGAGAGATAGAGCCCAGAAATGGTTGAACGACGAGAAAGAAACAGAATGGAGTGAGATTTCTGCTGCGTTTCTGCGAGAGTATTATCCACCTACAAAGACAACAGAAATCAGAAACAAACTAGCCACGTTCTCCCAAGAGCCTGATGAAACACTACGGGAAGCGTGGACTAGATTTAGAGATTTACAAAGAGAGTGTCCACACCACAACATGGACAAGTGGTTCTTGACGCAAACATTCTACAATGGTCTGCAGCCTCAGACGAAGAGTATTGTTGATTCGTCTGCAGGAGGAGTTTTTCTGGATAAGGAAGTGGATGTAGGCTATGAGTTTCTATCAAACCTCGCAGCCAATGATCATTCCACTTCCCGAAGCCTCACGAGGAAGGTACTGGAGGTAGATGCCATTGCATTATTGACTTCGCAGATAGCGAAGCTGAGTCAGCAGATTAACACCTTCAGTTCCTCTTCCTCAGCAGCACCTCCTTTGAGTATCAATGCTATGTCTGCCGTAGCACCCATTACCTTATCTTACTGCGAGGTATGTGGTGTTCAGGGTCACTTTGGGCATGACTGTCAGTTCAGTCAACTTCAGATGGAGCAGGCAAAGGCCTTTCAACAAAGACCACAAACCTTTCCCCCTCCACATAACTACCCAAACCCACAAAACCATCATCCTCCACCTCCACAAAACCATCTCAAACCCTCTTACTATCAAACCCTACAAAACTTTTAGAGACCCCCATCACAAATCTTTTATAACCACAATAATTTCCAAACTCCACAAAATTTTCCTACCCCACCTCCACAAAACAATAACCCACAAGAGCCTTTCATATCTAAAGTGATGAAATTAATGTTGAGCATGCAAAATACTAATGAGGAGGCGCAAAGAGCTCAAGAGCGACAAATGCTTGCTATGCAAAGAGCTAATGAGGAAGCGCAAAGAGCCCAAGAGAAGCGCATCAAACTTCTCGAGGCTCAAGTTGCACAATTAGCAAGCACTAATGCTCAGAGGCGCCAGGGGGAATTGCCAGGGCAACCCATTCAGAGAGAACATGTGAATGCCATCACTCTTCGTAGTGGCATTGCATATGATGCCCCTCCGTTGCCCGTTGATGAGGTCACCCCAACTGCGGGGAAGAAGAGGGTGGTAGAGGAAGGGAGAAGGAAGAGTTCGACGTCTGAAGTTGACTTATCTGCAGAAGTTGAACAGACAGGGAAGAAGAAGGAGAAGGTTTCTGAAACGCCTTTTACACCAAGGCTACCTTTTCCTCACAGGATGCAACAATCAAAGGTCGATCAGCAGTTTGGTAAGTTCTTGGCTATGGTCAAGAACCTTGAGGTAACGATTCCATTCACAGATTTAATTACCCAAGTCCCTGTTTATGCCAAATTTCTGAAAGATATGATAACTAAGAAAAGAGACTTTGGTGGGGTAGAACGTGTCGCTCTTACTGAAGAGTGTAGTGCTTTTATTCAAAATAAAGCCCCACCAAAGTTGAAAGATCCCGGTAGTTTTTCTATACCCTGCCATCTTGGACCTATTTTGATTGACAAAGCTTTGTGTGATTTAGGTGCTTCTGTTTCTATTATGCCATTATCTGTTTATAAGAAAATTGAATATGGGAGCACTTAAATGCACACAAATCACTTTACAGATGTCCGATCGCTCTATAAAATACCCTCTAGGTGTTTTAGAGGACGTTCCTGTTAGGGTTGGAAAATTCTATATTCCTGTTGATTTTGTGGTGCTAGATATGGATGAGGATGCCCAGATTCCTATTATTCTGGGTAGGCCGTTTTTGTGTACTGCTGGTGCTGTCATTGATGTCAAGTCTGGGTCTTTAACTCTGAGTGTTGGTGATGATAAAGTGATTTTTAAACTAACCAATGCTGTTAAGGCACCTATGCTTGAACAATCTTGTTGCAGGGATGAGGTTTTGGATGAAGTAGGTGTGGAGAAGGTTCCAACTACACCTAAGGTTGCCTCGCCGTCTGGAGGTATTATCAAGAACATTGGGAGAAGAAAGATATTTGATGAGGGTGGCTCTCACTGCTTAGCCCCTCCTATTTGAGAGATGGAGGATTATGGTCATGCGGGACCTTTATAAACTAGTGCTGTGCGAGAGGCAACTCGTATTCTTTCCCTTTTTCCTCTTCTTTTTATTTTTTTATTTTTCTTCTTTTTTGTGAGCGAGAGTGAGGGTTCTAACATTGTTTTTCCTCTTAGCATCGTCCTTGTCACCTTTTGGCATTGAGGACACTGCCAAGTTCAGCTTGGGGGAGGAGTTCTGTTTGTATTCTCTATCTCTTTTACTGCTTTCTAGGATAGATTTACTGCTTTCGAAAAATCTGAAAAATCAAAAAAAATATGGTTCCCATGACTGGTTTAGTTGCCTCCCTGTGCCCCTTGTTGTGCTCTTTTTGAAAATGATTTGACTCTATTTTCTGGATAGCTGGGCATTTGTGATCTTGAGGCTATGATTTGATGTTTGATTGCTATGATTTCGAGCAAAGTTTGATTACACTACAATGTGCTGCATGCCTGAATTGGTTAGACTGTGAGGCCTCTTTGTAAGCCTTTTGGATTCATATTATTATCCAGTCTATTCTTGTGTGTTAATTCATCTTTAGTGGATTGATCTTGACTTTGACTTCGTGCTTGTCTGATTTTCGATGACTTGTAGCATTATTTGCTGTGATATAGGCCTTTTTTGTCTTATTCTTGAGCTTCAGAGTAAATTTTTGATATGTTTTTATCCTCCTTAGCCTCGCTGAGTCTAATGACTTGTTTCGTGTTACTTAAACCCCTATTATGAGCCCAAGGCCTTCACTTGATATTATTCCAAGCCTAGCTTGGCGGAGCTTTTGTATGGGTTGAGTTTGGGATTGGTTTCTTGGTTTAGTTTGGTTGTTGAGGAATTTAAAAGTGTATTTGTTGTGGCTTGAGGGTGAGAAAAAGGAAAAGAAAAAGCAAATTTAGAGTTGCGTGAATGAAGTTCAGAAAAATGAAAGAAAAATGAAGTAAAAGTTCAAAAGAATTCGAAGTTCTTTCATTCACGTACGTTCTTAAAGAAATATTCGCTTCATTGCATAAAATTGGGTTTGTTATGAGTTTGTCATTGATTTATGAGAGTTGGGTTACTTTACGTGGTTTTATGGTGTTGTTGGGAGTTGTGTAGGCCATCTTAGGCCTTGTTTGAATGATTCATGCTCCCCCTTTCTTGGTTTTTCCACCACATTACCCAAAAGTATCCCCTACCTCTTACCTAAGCCCCATTACAACCCTCTAAAGTCCTCTTGAGCTCGTGTCTGCATTGTTCATTTGATTGATTTCGAGTCAGTTTGTCAAAGTTAAAGAGTACGTTTGCTAATTGAGTCGACTTGACTAGGATGAGCGTCATTGAACCTTCTTAAAAACATGAGAGTGTGAGTGGGAAGGGCATTTATGGTCGGGGTGGTGAGTGTTCGGGCATATTCTTTGCCTGCCACAAAATAGAGAGGAGAGACACCCTTGTGAGAGCCTTTTCAGGACTTGTATGCCTTGTGGATGCTTGACTTTGATAAATTGCTTGGATGATTGGTGGTTGGATGGATTTGATTAGCCAAACTTGAATTATGCCTGCTTGAACGATTCTTAGCCTTGAAAATGTTTTGAGCTTTGATTGATTTTTATCTATGGGGTGAGGCAATCTATTCCTTGTTCATGTTCTGTTTGCTTGAGGACAAGCAAAGGTTTAGCTTGGGGGAGTTTGATATCACGTATTCATATAGACTTTTCTCCCTTATTTACAAGTTAATTTGTGCGTCATTGGAGCTCTTGGGAGCTATATTATGCTAACTATCGTATATAGTTGTGATTTTGTGTCTTAGTGTTGAATTGCAGGTTTTAGGGAGCTTTCTCCTTATTTCCGAGCTATTTGGAAGCAACCACGACCTTACGAGATGTTACGAGGCATGTAGGATGGCTCACGAGCTTTATGGATAGTTTAGGAGGTCCCAAGACCTCTAAACGTGAAGAATTGAGAGCCAAAGAGTCAAAAAGGAGTTTTCCGTACTCTGATCGGGCAAAAATGGCTCGATCGGGCGAAGATATATTGATCGGGTACCGAAGTTGCGGACCCGATCGGGCAAGGCTTGCCTGATCCGATCGGGTGAGCATCCATGTGCCCAGACCCGATCGGGTGCTGACCGCCCGACCCGATCGGGTGGCTGACCCATGCTCACTCGCTGCTGTGTCACGCCAAAGGAATGTGTTGGGCTCCTAATGTTCCCAGACCCGATCGGGTTGTGTTGCAAGGCCCGATCGGGTGGGCCCACTTCGCCCTTGCTTGCTGCGCTGCTGCTACGCTGAGCCCAAGAAAACGAGGTTGATGAAGTTCACTATGGGCCTGATCGGGTGGCCCTGTGCCCGATCGGGTCCCGTGCATATTTTCGCGATTTTCGTCTTTTAATTCCGCATTTAGTTAGACTTTGAGGGGTATTATAAATACCTTTTCCTCATTATTTTAGAGACATCTTTTTACATCTTTTACCCTAGTTTATTTCTCATAGTTCTTAGCTTAGTTTAAACACTTTAGATTAGATTAAAGGTGATTGAACCTATTCGATTTCAATAAAAGTTTCTGCTTTCTGTCAATTGGTATTGTTCTCTACTCTAATCTCTTTTATTATTCTTAATTGCTTAGCTTAAGTATTTAATCTTTCATGATGAAAATGTTAGGATTTCCAATTAGTTTTGTTATTGTCAATTCAATTATGAGTGAGTAGTTCTCTTTCTAGGGTGTTAGATAGGAAAGCCATGTTTATACCATGATTGTGATTTAGATTTCTATCAATTTCTAGGGCTTGATTAGGGTGATTGTGATGTGATTTGTTCTTAATTAGTGATTAATGTTAGTGTACAATTTCATTGATTGCTTGTGGTTAATAGTTGTTTGCACAGATCCGTCTTACGACTAGAGGCCTAGGACAAGTCAGTAGTTCTGATTACGTTAGTGAACATGCGGCGTATGTTGAACTATGAGCGTTGAGTCTTAACCATAGCCCAACACATGATCTAATACCCCGACTCTTGACTTAGGTTTTGATAGTAGTTGACCTTATTTGATTGGTATAAGCATGGTGGACCGACCTAATACCCTAGGTTTTTATTCCATAGTTAAATCTTCGGTTTAATTCGTCTTCCTTAGCTTAATCATTAGTTTAGTTAATTCTCTCCAATTTCATCTGAAGTAGCTAATTGATTGAATATTAATTTAGAAATTCTGTCTCCCTGTGGATTCGACCCTGCTTCCATTGACTACCTTAGTTAGAGGACTGTAGGTTTATCTTTGATTAGGTGATACGACTAAATCCTATCAATTTTCTGATAATGTTTCCTTTAAAAAATCAATAGCTTTCAATGCAATACTGGCATAATTCACACAATCGCGCTACTAATATCATGTACAATGAACTACAAAACCTTTGAGTCACTAATATATGTTGACTCGTCACTCTTACAACTCATGTCTAAGTACAATGTTAGTACCAACACTTTTACGTTACTATGATGCTATAAATTGTATGGTATAACCATATATTTCACATTTCACATTTCACTTTCCACATTCATCATTCAACATCAAATATGTACTCTGAATTCACATGAAGGGAATTTTACAAATTCCACAGTCAACATAAATTATCTACTCCAAAATTCATAATTATTGTGGTGTTATACCATCAAATTTTTAAAATTTTAATGTGATTATCACAATAAGTAGGGTATAACCCGTGATTGAGTTTCAAGTGCATTTTCTACTCTCTCATCTTCAAAAAGAGTACTACATCTAAAACGGAGTATCACATCTGATGGCAAATTATATAATAAATAACTACATTCACCAAGCATTTCGAGAAAATACACTACCAATTATTCTTTGCATGTATTTCTAGAATAAAAAATGCTTCAATTTAAACATATTAGCAAGTAATTTTCAATTATTGATTTCTTCCCAAATTTTATCCTAATAGTTTTCTACATAATTTTATCCCCCTTGTACATTTTTTTCTTGTAATCTCTCTTCATTCCTCTCTCTCTGCAATGAAAGTGAAACATTGGTTTTCTAAAAAAATATTACCTCCGTTCTACAATAAACTTCTCATTTCTCTAATGCGCGTAATTTAATAAAGTAGTTGGTGGTGGGTCCTTTGTGATCTTTTAAATAATAAATTATCATAATTGATGACTTTTAAGAGTATTATTTTGGTTTCTAGTGTCATAAAGTGGTGGTCCCATGTGTTAAAGTAAACTATTTCATCATGAGGACCCTACCACTTGGAGAAATGTGAAATTTATTTTGGACAAACATTTAGAGAGAAATGAGAAGTTTATTAAGGGACGGAGGGAGTATTAATTAACCGTCTCTCTCTCTGTCTCTCTCTCTGTTTTATCAAAACTCTCTCTCTACATTCCTTGAAATGACGATTCATTTTATATTTTCATTTTCATTTTAAAAATGAAAACCAAATTATTAGTATAATCAAACGTCTCAACTGCAATTTGCAGAAGTTATGGAGACTTTTGATTTGACGTGCTACATAAGCTATTTGACGTGTTAAGATTATGCTATGTTTCTGGGATTATTAAAATGTCACTAATAAAATATTACTCTAGTTGAAGTTTTTCAAATGGTTTTATAATGTGGAAAAGTAAATTATAATTGAATAACTCCCTCCGTTTTTTTAATATGTACATTTGCTTTTGTGCACGGACAAAGAAAAAAAGTGCGAAAGTAAGAGATAAGGATAGTAAAAGTAAGGAAAAAGTGAAAAAGGTAGAGAGAAGGAAAGAAAAAGTAGGAGAGAAGTGTAATAATTAGGTGAACCAATCTTCCATTTATGGTAAAAGGTAGAAGTATACCAATTTAAAAACAATACCCCAAAATGAAAAATGCACATATTAAAAAAAATAGAGGAAGTATAAAGCATATTAATAACACTAATTATATAGTAAATAGTTATGATCTTATTTGAAATATATTAAGCAATCAATATTGACTATAATGCAGTCCTCCATGGGGTGTTAGAATTCAACTTATGATCACCATAGTCCCAACCATTGTTCAAAAGGTCGTATGTATTCAGTTGATCTATCACACCGGTTATCCCCTTATTTCTTCAACAGCTTATATTTATGAAATTCTCCAACATCAACACTAATATAATTAGTATTATTAATTTGTACACAAATACATGATCAAGAATAAGAGCTCATAATTTAAGCTCATGTCCACAAAATTGATAAAAAGATAGATATTACATCAATCTGTACAACTATTACCATAAAATCCTTCTTCATACATATAAAAGGATTAATATAATATCTAAATTCAATGTGTACTACTATGTTAAAAATATCATACATACAAAATGTTAGTGTAGGATGTGGGTTAATTTATGAAGTTGCTAGTGATTTCATAATACACTTTATCTTTATATTAGTAAGTTAATCTTTTAGTTTACAACTTATTGGTATTTAGTAATGCACGAATTTTACTGTTTTGAAGCAATACAATTACATATCACCGTATGATTTATAGTTACTTATTTTGTAAAGTATATAACTATTGGAATCTGTAAATACTTATGTCTTTGTATGTAAATCATAATAAAATTTCTCATTTTTCTTTCAATTGCTTTCTTTCTTTTCATAATCAATCTCACTTTCATAATCAATCTCTCGCTTCTTTACACACCATAGACATGAAACCATCATGAAAGGTATGCAAACTATGGATTTGTAGATCTTTTTCTCTTGTGCGTCTAATTTTGCAATATTTTGCTTAAATAGTTGGATAAATTCTAAAATTTGATCAATAGATGTAAACTATTTATTCGTAAAATATTAATTAAATCACTATGCCTATATAGAATATACCCTAAGTAAAGTAACGTATTAATTATGTGTTGTAGGGAAGGACGTTGAAGCGCAAAAGATCGGGCTCACCTCTAAGGAAAACGTGTCGGTAAGCCAAGAAACGAAAGTCTTGCATGTGGTTGCCTCCAAAGGGTAATTAATGAAAGAAAAAAAACAATTGGGATGGCGAAGAAATACCTAAGTAAGATATTTCCAATTTTGCGATTGGCATGCTATTAACACCAATGAAGGCTTGGGATCAACCGTTGTCGCTAATGGTAGTTAATTTCTCGGATATGGACAAAGACCTTGGAAGGTGCATGCTAGTTTGTCGAGAATGGGGTTGAGCAATTTTGCGATTGGCATGCTATAGACAACCTTATGAACAAAGATAGGGACGATGATATCGTCACTAGAATAGTATGTGACCATCGCTTGAATTAGTATCACGCCATTAAGAAATAAATTCTAGACGAGAGTGATCGTTTGATATGTTTGAAATAAGATCGTAACTATTTACTATTTATTTTAAAAAAAACATAATCAATTCAAATGTACGAGATCAAAAATTTACGTCCTTCTCAACAAATATATGTTATCATCACATGAATTAGTATATGGGATCAGAAATTGATTAGTCCCCATCCGTTGAAACATAAGTTCATAGACCATGATAATGTGAAAAAATATCATATATATTAAATGTATCATAAAATGAATCTGAAATATGACACAACATTTTGTAAATAATTAATTTGTTTGGTAACAAAATGATAAACATAGTATTACACGTTCATGAATAGAGAAATGTAGTAATTCCTACCATACAGGTAATTAATTACTTCTCCGACCATCATATTACACTATGTATAGGAAGAGCTATAGTTGTAAACATTGGTTTCCAACATGCAAAAGTCGCAAAGTAGCCGTCAGGCGTCAATGACTTCTAACTTATGATTTAAAATAGTGATTGAAGACTTTTTTAAGACTTTTTTTAATCATTTTTTAATCATTTTTTTTCCTCCTTAGTATATAATGGGAAATGAAGTTTAATAGGTTTAGTTGTGATTTTGACTAGTGCTAGAAGCCTTTTTTCACCTTTTTTTTTCTTTAGTATACAATGTCAACCTAAGTTTGATAGTTCTAGAAAAAAATGATACTGTGACCAACATTTCATCCGTTTTTCTATAAACAATAATATTGTCCTACAAATAACGTATGACCACCCATGGTGGGTTGGTGGGACATAGGGTTCCTTCCTGGCCATGGATGTCATTGATCAAATGGTGGTATGGAGCCAATAGGTGAAGAAATGGTTAGAATATTGGGTTTTGTGCTAATTAGGTGGTAATGAAGGAAACTAATCTTACATTTTGGTGTTGTATGCAAGGCTATATTTTGCCTTTTTTATGTTTTCTAAGCTTAAGTGTTAAATTCATCAGAATTCTCAAGATCTACTTATTCTGGTAAGGGAAAACAATGGAACGAATGTATATTTTATGTTTATGTTTTAATTAGCACTATTAGGAAAAATTGTCAAGAATAAGTCAACCTTTTCGCAGTCTTCTTTTAATAAGTTAAACTTTAGATAATCCTGGAATAAGTTAACCTAGTAGTAATATCCGCTTCTAACAAGTTCAGGTGACTGGTGACCTGAAGAGTAGGTAATTTATTTATTTATTTTTTCTCTTTTCATTGTTACCAATTACCATTCTTCAACCTTATTCCCTTTCCCTTTTCGTCCACCACCTTCGTTCCCCTGCTACCTTTCTCGGCCACATTCCCATTTCCAGTCACCATTACCCCATTTTCCTTCCCTTTTCCGGCCACCATGCCACCCCTGCTAACACCAGCTGGTCTCCGAAGTGGGTTTCTTTGCCTTTCGGTTGTGATTCAAGGCAAGATCCAATGTCTTCCTCTTTTCTTTTCTTTTCTTTTTCTAGTCTGAAGTGAAGGAAATAGAGGATTTAAAGCGAGGTGGTACTGGTACATTTGGTTGTTTCTAACTGTAATTTAGTACAATTATGAGTCTTTTTGCTTCTGTTTTGGTTGGAGCAAAGGGAAACAGGGGAGAGCGAGTGAAGGGGCGGTGGTTGAATGACGATGGATTAGCGGCTCAATGTTGGTTGTGGGTTTCACAGTGTTGACTTTCGATGCAATTTGTGGCCCTTAGATTCATTCCAACAAAACGATGATGTTAGATTTCAAAATTGAAACCATCAACAAGAAAACAGAGATGAGACGGAAGGGGACATCTTTCATAGCTTCACATGGTCTAATTAGACTAAAATTTCTTTCTGATAAATATTGTACATCTTCCCATTTACAAATTTAAAAACATTAGATTAGATGAAACTTTATAAATGGAAACCATCAACAAGAAAACAGAGGTGAGAAAGAAGGAGAAACCATCATCCAATTATTAATAATTTTCCATACTCCTCCATTAACGTTGTTTTAGAATTTCTAAAGTAGGGGGTGGTTGATTTTAAGTTAGACAGACCACAATCAAATTTGCAGGGGTGGAGGAAGGGGGGTTTGGGTAGGGTGGGGACGTGGTGTTAGCAGGGGGTGGGGGGAAGGGTGAGAAGGGGGTTTGGGTGGGGGGTGTGGTGTTAGCAGGGGTGGGGGGAAGGGGTAGGTTTTTTATTTTTATTTTTTAGTTTAATTATCATTTATAATTAAAATAAAATTAAAATTGAAAAAAGAACCAATCAAAATATGACACGTGGCTAGGTTACCTATAATAACAGGTTGTTTACCTGTTCAACTTGTTAAAAGCGGATGCCTCTACAAGATAAACTTATTCCAGGATTATCTAAAGTTTAACTTATTAAAAGAAGACCGCGAAAAGGTTGACTTATTCTTGACAATTTTTCCGCGCTATTATGCAATATTTACTTCATTGAGTGTTGTTATTTTTTCCAATGACATTAAATCCATTAATTCATATAAGTCAATTCAAAAAAACTGTGAGTTAGTTTACTATAAGTAATTATAACTTCTTGTAGGTCACTGTAGTTTTTGGCCTTAAACATTATTCGAAAAGTGACATTGGGAAATGTACCCTTTCGAGTTTAACACAGTAACTAATGTAATTCATCAATTGTATAATGATTACATGAAAGTAACATGTAATGACATCAAAGTATATTCAAATGAGTTAACAAATGAGATTATGAATATGAGATTTTCTCATGAAATAAAGATGCCATACGCCCATATTGCCATGGAAATCTAGCACGGTAATTTTTGTCATTCGTTAATTGTATAATGACATAGCTAAGAGATGTAATAACATAACTGTCAGTTGCAATATGTCATTTGCTTAATATTCTGGAAAATGTGATGTTGTTAACCATATAGTATAATAACAAGCATGTGTTGGATCTAGCTATAGATTAACTTGGATCTACCTGTTGATCAAACGACACTATGGAGGTCCAAGACAGTAACTAATGCCATTCGTCAACTTTATAATACTGATTACATGAAACTAACATGTATTGTCACAATAGGTATAACAGAGATTGAGTTTCAAGTGCATTTTCTATTCTCTCATCTTAAAAAAGAGTACTACATCTAGAATATCACATCTGGTGTCAAATTATATAATAAATAGTTACATTTATCAATCATTTCGAGAAAATACACTTCCCATTATTCTTTGCATGTATTTCTAAATTAAAAAAACGCTTCAATTTTAACATATTAGTAAGTAATTTTTAATTATTGCTTGCTGCTCAAATTAGGCATAAACTTCTTATTAAAAAATGATGATCAGTATTTTCCAATTCTACTTAGATTTTTTAGTTTTAGCACTAAAGTCTTTTTATTTTATTTTGTACTATTTTCATATAATAAACTTTTTATTAAAAAATGATTGTCAGTATAAAAACTGCACCTAATTTTAGTGACATTGTTGATTTAATGGATACGTGTCCCAAGGTCACTTTAGGAATAATGACTAAGGACTTATATTGATTTAATGGATTTAATGGAAGTTTAATTAATTGTAGTGAACTATCTTAGAGTTTTTCTGATTTGACTTTTTATTGATTTAATAGATTTAATGTTATTGGAAAAAAATAACAAGACACATTGAAGTAAATATTTCATAATAGGGCTAATTAAAACAGAAATATAATATTTACTTTCGTAAATCGTTAGAATTCTAATGAATTCTTAACAAGTAAGCTTACAAAATAGGACATAAAAGAAGGTGCAAAACATAGCCATGCATGCACCACCACAATGAAAGATCAGCTTCCTTCATTACCACCTACTGAGCACAACCCATAATGAAAACCTTCTCACTGCTTGTTGGCTCCATACCACCATTTCATCAGTGACCTACATGCCCAGGAAGGAACCCTATGTCCCACCAACCCACCATGGGCGGTCATGCAGGTTTTCTTTACTCTTTTAAAAACAGCCCTCTCCACCACACAACATGCCGGCAGGACTCGCAGAGTGCGAATTCCTCCAGATTGTTATGGTGTTCCTCACAATTTACTGAAGGTGCACAAATTACCTTCTCAAGCTTACCCCATTTTACATCTTCGTCGCATGATATACGCTTACCAATGGCTTCATTCCAATGCCTGTTCACTTCCTGCAGCTTGAGGAAGGTAGCAATATTAGTTACACGGGGGAGCACATGCGCCTCCAAGATACTCTCCCAATCTCCAAAATTTTCATGGAAAGAAGACGTTATTTTGGGTGAAAGAGAAGAAGGAAACTTTGAAAAGAGAAGAGGAAGGTAGGGGTTTGATTTTGGAGAGAGATAGAGAAAGAGGGGGAAGTTAGTTTTATTTATGGTAAAGTGGGAATGGGAAGGGTTAGCTTGTTGGAAAAATGTAGTACTAGTAAAGTAATTATTTGACATGGGACCTTGACTTTTTAAAGTTGCCCATTTAATCACAACGTTTTTGAGGTTAATGCTTCGAATAGCTAACTGTGCCTAGTAAAAATGTCACGCTACTAATTGTAAAATAAAGTGTATTCTAAATTAATACTATTTAACTCGCATCTATTTAACACACAATTATTTACGTAATTACACAAAGCATCCTCATACACAAAATACACAATTCCTAGAAAAGGAAGTTGTATTCAACACAAAATTATTTAGGTACTTACACAAACCATCCTGATATATAAAACACACAATTCGTGCAAAACAAAGTTTTATTAAAAAACATACATCTAATTTGCGATATATAATAAATAAGAACACTACTCACCGATGTCATTACTTTCTTTGGATTCTTGCCTTGCAGAAGTTCGTGCACACGCAATCGAAAATTGGACTAGGCCTCTTGAATTTCCACACACCCTCAACCATGTTCCATGACTGAAATCTTTCCAACAAGACATGCCTCCAAGTAGGTATTGCTCTACCCCATTCTCGACAAACAACCATGTACCTTACAAGGTCTTTGTCCGATAATTTAGCACATATCCGAGAAATAATACTATCATTAGAGATAACGCTTGATCTCGGGCCTTCATTGGTGTCAATATCATGTCATTCGCAAAATTGGAAATACCTTCCCTTGGGAGTGATTTTTCCATCCTAATTATTTTTTTTCCATCCTAATTATTTTTTTTCTTTCATTAACCACGCTTTGCAGGAAACCACAAGCAAGTTTTCGTTACTTTTCTTAACGACACTGTTTTTCTTTAGGATTTCTCTAGGGTAGCGACACCAATGACTGCCTTGATGAAGAAATATTCGAGATTTACTTGGACTGAGGATTGTGATATATCTTTCCAAGATCTTAAGGATAGATTGACGTCAGCACCTGCGTTGACACTACCTGATGGAACCGCTGATTATTTATAGTGATGCTTCTAAGAATGGACTGGGTTGTGTACCAATGCAAGATCATAAGGTGATTGCTTATGTGTCGCGGCAGCTGAACACTCATGAGGTTAATTACCCTACGCATGAGTTAGAGCTTGCTGCTATTGTATTCGCGCTGAAGATTTGGAGACATTACTTATTTGGGGTGAAGATGAAAGTGTCTACTGATCATAAGAGTCTGAAGTATTTGTCTACCCAGAAAGAGTTGAATATGACACAACGTAGGTGGTTATAGCTAATCAATGATTATGATCAAGAGTTGATCTACCATAAGGGCAAGGCAAACGTAGTTGTAGATGCTTTGAGTAGCAAACCTAGTCACATTGTTGCTTCGTTGTCCTTAACGCCAAATCTAATGAGGATATTGAGAAGATAAACTTAAAAATTGTGCAGTATGGAGAGCTAGAGGAAAGGTTGAGTGTTATTTCAATTCAACCGTCGTTCTTTGAGGAGATCATAGCAAGCCAATATGGGGATGCTGGGTTGGATAAGATTCGTGAATTCATTAAGGAAGATAAGGCTAAGGATTTTCCATTCATGAGGATGGAAGTATTCGTTTTAAGGGACACTGGTGTGTACCCGAGAGTAATGATCTAGAGTTGACCTTGGTCACTAATAATGATAGCTCTAGGCATGCCAAATTTAGTAAATAGTTTTCCCTAAGAAATTGCACAACAACTTGGCTTCCATTACTCCTAGTAGGAATGGCCTCTAGCCACTTTGATACGTAACCCTACAACAAGAAGGATGTATTCATTGCCAAAAGAGGTCGGAAAGGGGCCCATTGAGTCTATACCCCATATATCAAAAACTTCGACCACTATAATTGGGGTTAAAGGCATCATATGTCTTCTAGTTACTTTTTCTAATTGTTGACACCTAGAACAATTTTTACAATAAAAATGAGCATCTTTAAAAAGAGTGGGCAACCCAAAACCCGACTGAAGAACTTTAGCTGTTATTTTCTTACCACTAAAATGTCCCCTACAAGCTTGATCATGGAAAAAAGAAAGAACATCCTTAACTTTAGAATCAGGTATACATCTCCTAATAATCTGGTCGGGGCAATATTTAAAAAAGGATCATCCCGAATAGAATACTTGGCATATGACAGAAAACGAGATTTATCATTCTTATCCAATGGGCGGGCAACTCTCCAATCACTAGATAATTAACTATGCCAGCGTACCATGGTTCAACTTCACCAGAAAAAGTTGCTCATGAGGAAAACACTCAGAAATAGGAGACTCACTTTGCTTGACAAGAATACGGGACAAATGATCTGCCACTGGGTTTTCTATCTCTAATTCACAATAAAATTCGTGTAAAAGCAAAATCCACCTAAGTAATCTAGGCTTAGCATCTTTTTTATTAAGAAGATATCTTGTAGCAGCACGATCAACTGTAAACAATTAGATAAGAACCAATCAGATATGGTCTAAACATTTCAAAAGCGAAGGCAATAGCAAGAAATTATTTTTCAGTAACTGTATAATTAAGTTGAGCCTCATTTAATGTACGACTTGCATAATAAATAACATTTAATTTCTTGTCAACTCTTTGTCCTAACACAACACCTACTGCATAGTCAGACGCATCACTCATAAGTTCAAAGGGTTCACCCCAAACAGGAGGGTGAAGAATAGGAGCAGACGTTAATGCATTTTTCAACTTGTTAAAAGCTTCTAAACATTCGACAGAAAAATTAAAAGGAACATATGTGCCTAGCAAGTAAGACAAGGGTTCAGCAATCTTACTAAAATCTTGTATAAATCGTCTGTAAAATCCTGCATGTCCTAAGAATGAGCGAACATCTTAAAAGAAGAAGGGGAAGGCAGGTTAGAAATCAAATCCATTTTAGCTTTATCCACTTCTATACCATCATTAGAAATAATATGGCCTATAACAATACCTTGTCTTACCAGAAAATGGCATTTTTCCCAATTTAGAACTAAAATTTTCTCAATACACCTTTCTAATACCTTAGACAAATTACCTAGGCAATCATCAAATGAATTACCAAACACTGAAAAATCATCCATGAATATTTAAATACATTACTCAACTATATCAGAAATTAAAGAGATCATACAACGTCGAAAAGTTATCGGAGCATTGCATAAACCAAAAGACATTCTCTTAAAAGCAGAAGTGCCAAAAGGACAAGTGAAAGTGGTTTTATCTTGGTCTTCGGGAGCAATCGAAACTTGGGTGTAACCAGGATAACCATCAAGAAAACAATAAAAGCAATGTCCTACTATACGCTCTAGCATTTGGTCCATAAATGGGAGTAAAAAATGGTCTTTCCTGGTAGCTGAGTTAAGTTTCCTATAATCTGTGCAAACTCGCTAAATGGATTGAACTCTTGTAGGAACTAACTCATTCTTGTCATTTTTAACCACTGTGATACCAGACTTTTTTGGGACAACGTGTACGGGGCTCACCCACTCACTATTTTAAATCGGATTAATAATATCATGGTCTAACCGCTTAACTACCTCTTTCTTTACAACTTCTTGTAGGGTAGGATTTAAACGTCTTTGGTGGTCTGTATAAGGTTCGGCCTTATCTTCAAGGTGAATTCAGTGTTGCACAATAGCCGAGCTATTTCCTTTTATATCACTAAGACTCCATCATATGGCTAGCTTATGCTTTATAAGGATTTCTATCAATTTAGTCTCCTGGGCATTGTCTAAGTTAGAGGCAATTATGACTGGCAATGTCTCGTTAGGTCCTAATAAAGCATATTTTAGTGAGTCTAGCAGAGGTTTTATCTCTAGGAAGGGGGTAGACTCAAGGGCTGCACACATGGAAGGCATAACAGAACTTACATACTCATTACAATCAGCAGACACACCATTTTCAGGGTATAAAACAGAAGACATTGGAAAATGTACCCTTTCGAGTTTAACACAATAACTAATGTTATTCGTCAACTGTATAATGATTACGTGAAACTAAAATGTAATGACATCAAAGTATATTCAAATGAGTTAATAAATGAGAATATAAATATGAGATTTTCTCATGAAATAATGATGCCATACACCCATATTGCCATGGAAATCTAGCACAGTAATTTATGTCATTCGTTAACTGTATAATGACATAGCTAAGAGATGTAATAACATAACTCTCAGTTGCAATAAGTCATTCGCTTAATATTCTGGAAAATGTGATGTTGTTAACCATATATTACAATAACAAGCATGTGCTGGATCCTGTAGGTCAACATGGATCTACCTGTTGATCAAACGACACTATGGAGGTCCAACACAATAACTAATGTGTAATGTCATTCGTCAACTGTATACTGATTACATGAAACTAACATGTATTACACGAAGATAGTACGAAAAAATTAAAAAGACTTAAGTGCTAGTAGATTACGTATTTTGATTATTGTAATATATGTTTACGTTAACATTTGTGTTTGGGACCTTCAATTGGAACTTAACACGACCAAAATGATTTTTTAAGACAATGACAAGTTTTTGCATGCAATAGCAACGCCATAGTTAGATTACATATCTCACAGACAAGATAAATACGGACATAGATGTAACTCACGCATTCACATAATTCAACTAAAACAAAATATTACATATAGTGGATGTTTAGAAGAATAAACATGCTAACTCTTTTGAAACATCAGATCATCTAAAAAAATGTAGGAACAATACATATGTATATCACCAATCCAACAATAAGAGTAACAAACTCATTGATAAAGAACCATGAAGCAACACTCATCTGCCTCTTTATTTAACACAACTAAACGAAGATTATATTAATAATCGATCAATCTTACATCTGCATCATTACAACAAAAAATGATGTGAGTAATCAAGTTTCAAATAACAATAAAACAATCTATAATAATCTTTAGGATAAATTGTGAATAACCACCTGTCAGATACACCAATTTCAAAATAACCACCCCAAATTGTTTTGCATTTAAATAACCACCTTTATTTACGTTTACGTTTTGAAATACACACCTCTTAACGGAAAATCTTAACACCGTTAATTTTGGGGCTTAATTTTTTTAACTCTCTCCAAAATTTCACAAATTACCTTACTAATCTATAAGTTGACCGGTCAAATCATGATTAACATTTTAAAAATACTTTTTTTATTTAATTATACAATTTTAAAACTAAATATTTTTGATATATGACACGGTAATGGACACAAATTTCAAGACAATATTCAATCGCGTTTTTAATACTGAAGACGACGTTTTTTTGAAAAACGGACACCACCGTACGCCCTTTATGGGCACGAATATTGAGATTCCCTGCAAAACGAGTACCTACAAGCCGGGTTTTCTGGCACGTATTTCGAGACGCCTTTTTCGGACAGAATACAAAGTTTTTTCGAAAAAGGACACCGTTGTACCTACAAGCCGGTGTCCGTTTTTCGAAAAAAGTGTTCCATCCAAAAAAATTGTCTCGAAGTACGTGCCCGAAAACCCGGCTTGTAGGTACTCGTTTTGTACGGGATCTCGAAATTCGTGCCCATAAAGGGCGTACGATGGTGTCCGTTTTTCAAAAAACCGTCGTCTTGGGTATTATAAACGCAATTAAATATTGTCTCGAAATTTGTGTCCATTATCGTGTCATCTATCAAAAATGTATAGTTTAAAAAAGTGTAAAATTGAATAAAAAAAGATTTTTAAAATGTTAATCATGATTTGACCAGTCAAATTATAGATTAGTAAGGTAATTAGTGAAATTTTGGAGGGAGTTAAAAAAGTTGAACCCTAAAATTAACGATGTTAAGATTTGCCGTTAAGAGGTGGGTATTTCAAAACGTGAACGTATCTAGAGGTGGTTATTTAAATACAAAATAATTTGGGGTGGTTATTTTAAAATTGGTCTATCTGACAGGTGGTTATTCACAATTTATCTTAATCTTTAAGAAGTTCACTCAGCTCTTCAAAGAGCATAGGAACAGATTTTTCATTTGACAAAGATGGAGATGAGCAATTGTGAAGCTTCTCCCTGTAGTAGGCCAATTGAGTTTCCAAGAGCTTGATTTTCAAAGATTAGTGGTCACAATTTGGGCGCCTCTCCGAAGAAGTTTCTCTCAAGGCACCTCCCTAACAAATAAAGTAAAAGGCAATTGCGATTCTTAGTAACGTATAGAGTGAAGACAATGCCAACTAAACCTTTTTTTAACACAATGTACACAATCACAAACCAAAATAAGAAACCTTGAATCACAATAAAAAATCAAAAGGATAAAACTTATTTAACTTACACTAGAAAGAGGCCCTTCCTCTTTGCGTTTAAAAGCAGTAACAACAGATTCCAAATCCTAATACGGTAATACCCTCTATATGAAGCATTTTTGAATCCCTTCACTTGTTTATTACATTCATCCCAGTATTGGTAAATTAAAGGCTTTCTATCATTCCAAACAACATAGTGTGAGTATCTTCGTCTACCTAGAAGTTTATTCAGGAAACGCAATACTTTCATGGCAAATCAAACTAGCATAGTATACTTAACAAGTTCAAAATAAAACTTACCCTTTTCAGGCGTGTATAATCGGAGAGTTTGCAGATAAATTTTCACGAGTATCCTTGGACTCCATTGTAAACCTAACAACTGTAACAAATATCTAGAGATTAGCAGCCTGAAAACTTACGAAATCAGTCCTATATAGCTGATGTTTTTAGCCTTTAAACACACCATTCCAGCCTACAAACACCATAAGAACACCTTATAAACACAGCAGCAAATGCAGTGATAAAACTTGGGGTTTCGTATGTTTTTGGCTAGAAAAACTAAATAAAATAACATCCTAACACAGCCAAAACCAACTAAACTTTTAAAAACCAACCCACCTCAAACAAAATATCCTGACTGTTACAAAACATCTTTACTCATTAAAAACATCTTTACAACCAGTGGCGGACCCAGGAATTTGATGGTGGGGGGACAATTTAGATAATCCGACCCAAATCTATTTAGTAATAAAAAATTCGGGTGCACAATTAAAAAAGGTCTGAGTACAATTAATTACTCAAATTTTGTAAACTAAAATTTAAAAAATATGAAAGATTTAAAAAAAAACCTCGTCGCAGTCGTCCACCGTCGCCACCGTCCACCATCACCACCGTCAATGACCGCCTTCGTGTGGTGGTCCGTGGAGTTGACAGTCTGCAGTCAGCCGTCAAGAGTCTCAGTAACTTGTCGGCTTGCGATACACATAGGCGAACCGCGAAACTTGACAGTTTACACTTTATGCACTTTTCTTTTTTAAAATTTTTTTTATTGTGGGCCCCACAACTATGGACCTATGGTACTGATTCAGTAATTATCAATCTCAAGTTGCGTCTGACCCTATTCTTTCCTTTCCTTTCTTCTCTTTCCTTTATTTACTTGGTTTATGCGCATTAACAGAGACAGTGGGCCCCACTCTGTCCTGTTATCTCTCCCTTTGACACGCTCTTTCTCTTTTCTTTTTTTAAGTGGGGGGACAGTGGTCCCCCTTGTTCTCACGTGGGTCCGCCCCTGTTTACAACATCCTTACTTTAAAAAAACATGCTTACTCAGAAAATAGAAAATGTCAATTAAATTCAAAATTCAATCAAATAAACCCTAGATCTAAACAAATTAAGCATTCAATTACATGAAATCACACAAAATAATCGATTATTTTAGGGTTTAACATCAAATCTCTCACAAAAACAACAATGACGTGGTGGAGGGGGTCCCTTTGGGTAAAATGAACATTAAATATTACGTAAACGAACATCCTTACTTGCAATTTTTTTGTTGTCGACTGAGGAGTGAAGAAGCAAACCGATGCGATCCCAATTGCATCAATCAACGAAGACGACGGCGTTGAGGGTGATGAAAAAATATTGGAGAAGGAGAGGGCGGAAAGAGAAATTAAAAAAATTGTTATAAGGTTGATTTAAGTGAGCTGCATGTTGTAACAATTCGGTTATCATCAGGTTGGGTTCGGGTTGACCCGACCTGAATTTGTTCTTTTTTTTTTAATGGGTTATATGGGTCATTTACGGGTTGAAAATTTCAACCTTAAACTAACCCAATTAATTTGAGTTGGTTTACTATAAGCCTTAACGTAAGATCGGGCCAATAATCTAATTAGAAGCCCAGTTATGAGCGCCACAAGGTAAGCAGCCTGAACAAATTGATATTAACTTTTCCTACCATACATGTAATTAATTACTTCTCCTACCATCATTACACTACGTATATATAGGGAGAGGTTGTAGTTGTAAACATTGGTTTCCAGCACGCAAAGTCGCAAAGTAGTCGTCAGGCGTCAATGACTTCTAATTCCCGATTTGAAATAGTGATTGAAGACCTTTTGTAATAATTTTATTCCTTAGTATATAATGGGAAATGAAGTTTCAGAGGTTCAGTTGTGATTTTGGTTAGTGCTAGAAGCCTTTTTTTTCTCCTTTTTTTTTCTTTAGTACACAATGTCGACTTAAGTTTGATAGATCTAAAAAAAAAAATGATGTTGCGACCAACATTTCATCCATTTTTCTACAAATACTAATATTATCCGACAAATAACGTATGATCGCCCATGGTGGGTTGGTGGGACATAGGGTTCCTTTCTGGCCATGGATGTCATTGATCAAATGGTGGTATGGAGCCAAGAGGTGAAGAAATGGTTAGAATATTGGGTTTTTTGTGCTAATTAGGTGGTAATGAAAGAAACTAATCTTACATTTTGGTGCTGTATGCATGGCTATATTTTGCCTTTTTTATGTTTTCTAAGCTTAAGTGTTATGAATTCATTAGAATTCTCAAGATCTACTTATTTTGGTAAGGGAAAATAATCGTACGAATGTATATTTTATGTTTATGTTTTAATTAGCGTTGTTGATAAATACGGTCCTTATTCCGATAGCTTCTCATATCATGAGCAACACATTACTAACAAAGTTAGTGGCCACCAAAATCGGTTCTATTTTTATTTGGTTCCTGTGGGTGAAACTGGGACACAAAATTATACATTGGACTAATAAGGACGTTGTCCAGACTCCGAAAGGATCGGGAGGTCTCGGGGTAAGAAATCTCGATATATATGTTAATTAAACGTTGCTGATAAAAAAAACAATTATGGCACATGCACAATAATCCATAGCTTCTGGCCTCTAAGGTGCTGGGGAAGAATTTAAGGGGTTTATCACTTTCAAACAACCTAGGAGGGAAGAAGGGGAGGGAGAGGCCTTCTACGGGCAATAAATCATTTACGACCAGAAGATTTGAGGAAATGGAGGATATTTTGTTCCAAGGGTGTGCGTGGAAAATTAGGGTTGGAATGCACTTGAGTCTCCTTAACCAGCCATGGGTAAATGGTGTAACACCATAGGCTACTTTGGACATCACTTTAAGTGAGGCCCAATCCTCGGAGGTGGATGACATCCTTCTTACTAATTTGAGGCATTGGAACGTCGACAAAGTCAAGGAAAGCTTTGCGTGAGCAGATGAATAGAAAATTTTATTTATGGAAATCTAACAGCCCGTCCTCCCCGAGATGCTTACTTAACATCATTAACATCATAAATAACAATTAACGTACAAATCACAGTTAATCAATTACAACTTGGCTCAACTTGTAGAGCAGATAATCCTTCAATACAAAATTGCTTTAATAGAATTTTTAAACCAAAACAACACGAACTTAATTCCAATCCCATAAGTAGTCACAATCTCCGTACATAACATAAGCTTTGAAAGTCATCTCGCTTTAATTCTATTGGTCTCTTTCAATACTGAACCTGCAAAATCACTAACACGGAAAATCTACCCCCACCAGGTTAGGTTTCAAGAACAAAATCAGCGAAAGATGAGCACACATTGTCCAAATGTAATATTAACTTAACAAAGCAGTACTATTTTCCTCTGGAATAAACTCTATGGAACATTATGAATTGTACATAACTCAAATTACTTAATCATATTAAGTTAAAATACTTTCCAGAAAGACAAGGGTGAATTATTGACAAACTTATTATACCTTTAGATTCAATATACCTCAAACTATACATCAAGGGTTCGTAACGATTATTAAGGAAATTACCACTTAACCCAAAGTAACACAGGGTCCGTAATTGACTTATTGAAATCTTTTTGAAAGTAGAATAACGCGTTGTATTAATTTGTTATTCAAAGTCCCTTAAAGTTACTCCATGTACTGAACTTCTTATCCCAATTGTAGATTCCTACACGGTATAATTGTATAGTTCCATACATGCACATAAAGCTAAACATACTTAAAGTTCCTAATGATATGTCACTCATATTCCGAAACTCGCCAAGTCTTAAATAAGAGGTCTTCCTAATTCCAACGCCTTTAACCATAATACAAGTGTCGTCCTTCCAAAATGTACGATACTTTTATATAACCACTCCTATTCGATAACCAACATGTTCTGACGTAATCCAAAACAGTCTTTTATACATATTTTATCTCTTGCATTCAACATATTTCCAAAACACAGTAAGGTTCCAAATCGTCAGTTAGAAAAATATCATTCATCCAAAAGCAACACAAAGGTTTATAATGAGTTATTTACTAACACTTCGAAATCTATAAATACTAAATCAATAATACTTTTAGTCCAAGTTATACATATAACGTGAAAGCCATTATTTCAAAAACATACGAAGCTAATATATATACCTTTACACAATGGTTTGACATGATTTAAAACAAGTCCTTGCAGATTTTGACAGATCGTACAACATCAGGAGTTTCCAACATAGCTATTACATAGTTATTGTTGTTGATTTTCAATAAATTTTGAAAGAGAATATCTTCGTAAATTATTTTGTATATACAGTCCAATAAGTATACTCGTATATTATATATCTCCAAGTTATTCCTTTTCATCATAGTCATGACAGAAAGTTAAACATGATATACATTGAAGGATTTTTCATAAATTTTCCGAAAAACAACATCATTATATAATACTTCGCAACATAATCCAATTCAGCAAACTTATACGTAAGCAAATATCTTAAAACAATATGGGGAAAAGAACACGAAAATAGAGAGGGTTTACGCCACTTCTCTATACACATTGCGGTCGTCACCTCACTATTTACTGCTTGCAAGACTTCCTAGACATAGCTCACACAATTCCCACAAAGAGAATGTACACATATATACATATTTATACACACACAGTTCTTTTCTCGGGGTAAAATTAGTTCAAAAATATTTGAAAACCAAATTAGTTGACAAATCCAGAATTCTCATTCTCTTGAACAACTCGACAAATATATCCAAAACTCTTAGCATAAACCCATAAATCAAGGGCAGGAGGTAACTCTTCACTTTAAAGACCAAATATCATTTCTAATATATATATATAATCACTTTGAGAAATTGGCGGTGGAAAATCTAACTCATACATTACTTATTAAATAGTTATATTCGAAACATTATTTTTGAGCAAATTTGTCTATGGAAATGGTTAATCACTTTTATGTGATAGAGTTATTGTCCTTGAGTGGGTGTATATCCACACATAACAAAAACTTCCAAGCCATGGTCTAGAACAAGAATGATAAAGCTTATATTACTTAACAAACTCCGCAGTTCAAAGTTGTTGCACTTAATATATTTCATAACCAAAACCATAGTAATTAATAAGTTTCATGATCAAAATAGTTATTATAAATAAATTTCTTGTTCCAAAATCATAATACTCCATAAATTTCATAAACCAGAGTCATAATACTCGATAAATTCCATAATATAATTTAGGAAAAAGTGCTTCTAATAATGCAACATTTTAGCGATTCGCAAATAACAATGCAACCTTTCGATTATTCTGGAATAATGCAACCTTCATACCCCATTTATTTTAAATAATTTAGGTGACTCGTGACCTGAATAACCGATAATTTTTTTATTAAAAATTTTAATTTTAACTAATAATTAAATAAACTTAAAAAAATCTAAACTAAACCCACCCCAACCCACCCCCACCAACCTACACACCTCCACCCACTGCCACCGACCCAACCCACTACCCACCCACTACCACCACCAATCCTCCTCCCCTTTCCCTCCCACTAAACCAACCCTCCCCCCCGACCACTGCCACACACGAAACACCGCCTCCCCCGCTCCCCCATGAAACACCACGAAATCACCTTCTTGACTGCTTTCTCAGCCTGTAAACTCTCTCTACTCCTCTTTCCTCCACCGATTTCCCTGATCATGAACTCACTGACGCCGACCTCTTCTGGACAGAACTCAGTAACTCGTTTGATTCAACTCGGTGGAGAAGAGAGGAGGATGTATTGAAGGTGGGGCAAGAAGAAGGAGAGAGGAGGAAGCGGCGGTCGTCGAGTGTGGTAAATGCAGAACTCCAGAACCACCGCCGGGGAATTGGAGGGGGCGGTAGTGGCTGGGGGGGATGGTGGGTAGAGGAGAGAGAAAGGTTAGGGGATGGGTGGCGTGGGAATGTTGTGGCACGGGTTAGGGGAGGGGGGTAATTATATTTTTTCTTTTATCTTTTTTTAATAGTTATAATTTGTTTATTAGAACCAATTATTAGCCGACACGTGTCCCACTAAATCTATTCTTCAGGTTATAATTGGTTGGGAAATTCCCAATGGTGGCCCTTAGGTCTAAGAAATTTCCAGTGACGGAAATTTCAAAAAAACTTTCTCGTTGGTAGTCCTACTTTACACATTATTTCCAAACATAACCTTAATGAAGAATATTCTGTTAATAATAAAGCATATTCCGTTAGTTAACAGTTAAGGCGGTCACTCGCAAATAAAACGAGGCATTTTGGGTCGTTTTTTTTGCCAATTTTGACCTCAAAATCAACTCTTAAGGGCTAAAACTTACGCACTAAAATCATCCCTTAAGGGCAAAAAACGACCCAAAATACCTCGTTTTACGTGCGAGTAACTACTTTAACTATTAACTAATATAATATGCTTTATTATTAATGAAATATTCTTTATTAAGGTTATGTTTGGGAATAATTTGTAAAGCAGGGTTACTAGAGGGAAAGTTGTTTTGAAATTTACACCACTGAGAATTCTTAAAATCTAAGGGCTACCATTGGGAATTTCCCTAATTGGTTTTATCCGGTTTTAACTCATTTAAAATTAATGGGGTATAAAGGTTGCATTATTCCAGAATAATCGAAAAGTTGCATTATTATTTGTGAATCGCCCAAAGGTTGCATTATGAGAAACAATTTTTCCTATAATTTATCCATAGCTTATAGATTATAATATTAGTTAACGTTCCTAATATAAGTACTGGTCATATAAGAACTTTAATTCCATCTTTTCAATAACCCAGACATAAGCTCCAAAGTTCCTACAATACAATTCGCAGTCATAACCGTTTTCAGTTACTTAAGGTATCATCTCCGTTTCTTAAGATATCACTTCCGCCAACCTAGCATGACGTCAATATTCGCTTCTCACTCCATTTATATATCAACACTCTTCTAGCGATTCATATTTCACAACTTTATCTCATTTATGATTCACTAATCTTCTTTAATTCATACTTGACAATTTCACATAATATATCCTTTGTGCCTATCATAACCTAATAACGCCTTAATTGTATATTGTCTTATGAAATCAATGTAGTCACATTTGCTTGTTTACTTGAGCCTTGTTGCTCCCCAATGCCGAACCTTTTTTGTTCTCATTAAACCCTAATTCATGTCTCCTTTATATACCAATCATGATGTCAATTATCAAGATACTTTACTATATAACATTGATGTTACTCCGACTTTCTATTGTTTAACCTCATTCCCCCGGTAAGAAGTTGGTGTCTCTGTATTCGTTTATTTATTCCATCGAAAAAGGTTCCTGATTCCCCTAAAGAGTCCTCACACCTTAAGTATTATAATTTCATTATACCATAGTACTCTTTCGATCCATTGATAGGTTTTAGTCGTACCACCTAATCAAAAATAAACCTACGGTCCTCTAACTAAGGTAGTCAGTGGAAGCAGGGTCGAATCCACAGGGAGACAGAGTTTCTAAATCAATATTCAACCAATTCAGCTACTCCAGAGTAAATCAGGAAGGAATTAATTAAACTAATGATTGAGCTAAGAAAGACGAATTAAACAAAGGATTTAACTATAGAATAAAAGCCTAGGGTATTAGGTCGGTCCACCATGCTTATACCAATTAAATAGGGTCAACAACTATCAAAACCTAAGTCAAGAGTCGGGGGATTAGAGCCTATGTTGAGCTATGGTTAAGACTCAACGCTCATAGTTCAACATACGCCGCATGTTCACTAACGTAATCAGAACTACTGACGTGTCCTAGGCCTCTAGTCGTAAGACGGATCTGTGCAAACAACTATTAACCACAAGCAACCAACGAAACTGCGCAATAACGTTAATTACTCAATAAAGAACAAACCACATCACAATCACCCTAATCAAGCCCTAGAAATCAATAGCAGTCTAAATCACAATCATGGTATAAACATGGCTTTCCTATCTAACACCCTAGAAAGAGACTACTCAGACATGATCAAATCAACAACGACAAAACTAATATGAAACCCTAACAATTGCATCATGAACGATTAAATAAATAAACTAAGCAATTGAGAATAATAAAAGAGATTAGGGTAAGAAAGAATACCAATTAACGGAAAGCGAGAACTTTATTGAAATCGAAATAGGTTTGATCACCTCTAAATTAATCTAAAGTGTTTGAATTGAACTAAGAACAATGAAGAATAAAACTAGTCTAAAGCTAATGAAAGATGAATAAAAGATGTCTCTCAATAATGAGGAAAAAGGTATTTATAATACCCCTGAAGTCTAATTAAAAATAGGAAACAAAACTCGAAATCCGCGACAAATGCACCAGACCCGATCGGGCCCGAGCACAGTACCCGATCGGGTCAAACACCAAATCAGCGCTTTGTCTTCTGGGCCTTCGCGTAGCAGCAGCGTAGCATTAAACTGATTATAGCGACCCGCCCGATCTGGCCGTGGGCGGCCACCCGATCGGGCCAGGCGACAAAACGCGCCCAGCAGCTCGCCTCATCCGCAGCTTCACAACGAGACCTAGCAGCCTTTAACCCGATTGGGTCGGGTGCATTACGCCCGATCGGGTCTGGTGCATGTTGCTCGCCCGATCCGATCGGGCACACCTTGCCCGATCGGGTCCGCAACTTTCATACCCGATCATAAATACTTCGCCCGATCGGGCCATTTCTGCCCGATCAGTGCACGGAAACCTCCTTTGACTCCTTGGCTCTCTAATCTTCACGTTTAGGGGTCTTGGGACCTCCTAAACTATCCATAAAGCTCGTGAGCCATCCTACGTGCCTCATAACATCTCGTAAAGCCGTGGTTGCTTCCAAAAGGCTCGGGAATAAGGAGAAAACTCCATAAAACCTGCAATTCAATACTAAAACACGAAACCACAACTACATACGATAGTTAGCACAAAATAGCTCCCAAGAGCTCCAATGACGCACAAATTAGCTTGTAAATAAGGGAGAAAACTCTATATAAATACGTGATATCATCCATTTACTCACTTCCTAAGCCATAACATCATTATTTACCTCACAAGACGATTTTTATCTTAACTCATCGGTACTTAAGAGTTTGTTGCCCATGATTTGTCACCCGTAAGGCCGTAAGGTCTAATGAGATTTTCATCGCAAGTTATATTAATCGACTAACTATGTTTTTACTTCAATTCTTCCTTTTCGAATTCACAACTTTATTCCCAACTTAATATCCTCACGTATTAGCTTATATTCATAAAAAGAAACTTCTCACACAACTTCTTTATCCCGCAACCCTTCAACATAGCCTTCCGATTTGTTATGTTTTATTTTATCGAAACACTATCGAAGACATATGTCATGATGGTATAACTTTACATTTTAACAAAGCACCATTACCATATGACTATATATACTATACTACTTTCAATTATCTCCCTTCCTAATATTCGTAATTGTATTCCTAAAGTTATCATAACAACTCTTACCTCAACTTTCATTTAACACAATACTATTTTTGAAATCTCTTCTAGTCGAATCTACTATTCAGAAACCTCCCACATAATTTATATTATTACCTTGATTATTTCCGTTGAAATCTAGTTTGTCAGCAATTGCAAAGTTTACGAGTCGATCAATCCAGAACCCCACAATATAATTACGTTGAGAAGTATCTCGAAACCTTTCTGTTAAGTATTCATAATCGAATACCCAGATGCCCACATAATATTTCAAAATATAGGTCATAGGGTAGTTCACATTCTTCGGTCGTAGGAACCAAAATATTTTTATACCTGACAAATTGTAGTCAACTCTCGAAGTTTCAAATAAGTTCAATACATACTCTCATTAATGAGTTGAGTAAGTTCATATATGATTTTGTCTCTATACTAAATCATCATTCACATATCTTAAGTAGACAAGTAACTTAATATATCTTGTAAGGTAGTTTAATAGTCCAATTTCTTATATTCGAAATCAAATCAAGTTCGAAGAACAACTTACTTTCACATCAAGAATCAAATCTGAAATTTATAAACATATTCCATATAAGTACTTATCAGATCATATAATATTTTATCAAGTCAGATCACTCATAATATAGTCTTAGAAGATGGAGGGACAATGTGTACCTTAACTTGGTCTCCAAATATGAGCTCACTTACATAAGCATCTTGCCTCCTTACCCAATTCCCCACAGTTTACCTCAACAACAACAATAATACACATCAATAGCCATACTTATAGCAAAGAAGCTATCCCATTAACTCTTCTTATGCATCTTTACCCACTAAAATAAGCTAAAATCCTTGTATGAAACAAATTAAATGGAATCATTATACTTCCTCTGTAAAAAAATAAATGCACCTTTTGCCATTTTAGGCCGTAACAAAATAAATGCAACAAACTCAAATCTTTCCTATTTTAGTAATGTTTTTAATTTAAAATTACGAAAATACCCTTAATTTATTTTTAAAAACTAATTAAAAGTTCCTTACAAAAAATACATTACTAACTACAAATCAAACCCATTAATAATTTCAACCCTAAGCTAACATCAACCACCACCTTCACCACCCCCACAAAAATTGCCAACACTCTAGCCACCACCAAAACTGACCAAATCCACCACCACAACCAACCACTTCACCGCAAACAACCGTAACCATCAAATCTCGTGTTCTCCTCCCTCGAAACACACCAAATCTGCCCCAAAACTACTTTTCTCACTGCGTTTTGATGGTGGGAGGCTACGATTTAGGATGATGGTGTTCGATTTTCATCGGAGAGGAGAGAGTTTGGGGCGACTTCATGGTTGGGATTGAGTGTGGCTGCAATTTCATGGTGGGTTAGGTACAACGAGTTAAATATCCTCGGATTTTGTGCTTCCAACCACCCGACTGATTGTTGCCCCCAGTTGCAAGAGGGGCCGAGTGAAGAGGTCAAAACCATCGGTTTCCAAGGCCAGTAGGCAACCAAAGGAGGTATGAACCCTATTCTACCACTTATAATCCGGGTTGGAGAGATAACCCGCGGTTGAGATATGGTAATGACAACAACACCCAACAACCATCACAGTACAAACAAGCTTCAAATTAGGGGCAAGGTTCGACGTCAAGGCAAAGCACTTGTATGACTTGTGAAGACATGATACATACCTTGACCAAGAACATGACCTCTATGCAAGGTAATATGGTGCAGTTTCAGGAGGAGACTCGGGCTAGCATCAGAAATCGGAAAAATTAGATAAGCCAAGTCTCGAGTGCGGTGAGTAGGTTGGAGGCTGGTGATAGTGGGAAATTTCCGTCCCAAACTAAGATGAACCCGAAGAAGAATGTGAGTGCTATTACGGTGGTGGATGAGGCTCCAGTGCAACAAGTGGAGAGTCTTTTGATTCCAAACTACAAGCCCCCTCCACCTTTTCCTACAGCATTACGGGCCGGCAATGGGTATGACAAGAGTATATGAGGCTGTGCATGAGCCCAAGGTAAATCCCCCTACCCCCCATGTAGTAGAGCGAGCAATAAAGTTTGTTGGTGTTGTCTCCCATAATTTGCTCCCCCTAAGAATGATTGTTGACTCTTGAGTTTTGAAGATGACTTAACCAACAAAAGACATATTGTGTTTCACTTATGATATTGCTAGGTAATTTATTCTCGAGCAAAGAGAATACTTGATTGAAGATCGAAGTGAAGATGTTCGAAAGATGAAGTATCAAGCATGGAGTGAAGATTAGAATACATTAGGATGTATTTAATCTCTTCTTGTTAAGGTTGAGTAAATACTTGAGTTGGTTGGTGTTGAATTCTCAAAACGAAACTTGGTTCTGTTCCCAGACACTGGCACTCTTAGAAACAAGGTTAGGGAACAGACCTAGAAAAGACTTTAGGAACAGCTAACATATCCCATGTTGTGCGCCTAACATTGTTGTGTGTCCAAGTAAGGTTGTTAGAGAGTCTTTAGTTAGTTTTGACTAAGTCCATGAGTTTAGGAGTTAGTTTTTAGTTTGTTAGGAATTTATTTAAACATGATTTTATGATTTAATTAGGATAAGGCCAAAATATTTTTTAAATATTATCTTTTATATTTTATTAAACTTAAATTGATTTTCCGTTTTGAAAGGTTTTTCTTTTAAAACTTAATTATGATTTTTGGTTATGATTAAATTATTTATAAAAGATATTTGCCTATAAACTATTTAAAAGAAAATAACTTGATTACTCCTCAAGCAAACAAAAACCACGTTTAAGGCTTACTGCTACACGTTTACTGGGTGTGGAGTAATGGGCTTATTTATTTTTTTACAGCCTTAATTTATTTAATTAGTATAATTAGGCTCCAACTTTTATAAACCACGTTATAAGTTACTGCTTCTCTTATTAAGCTAAGTAGTGGATTAGTGGTTATTTAAATCTCAAGTAAAGTTAAATAAATATTAAATAAATTAAGATAATGGACATCATGAATTAGTGGACTTAAGTCATGGTCTTACCTTAGCATAATATAAATAGGCGCATAATATAAATAGGGGCCTAATACATTGAGATTAGTGTGTCTGACTTAGCCAAATATTCTTAGTGTCTTAAAGAGTCAGTGTCGTTCCCAAGAGAATTCATACTTACTATATTCGAGTTTATACTCTTCCATTATTTTACATATTGTTATTTTGGGTAAGGGTTTGAGTGAACTCTTGTAAGTGTTAGAAGCTTTGAGTGAAGCGTGAGAAAGAGAAAGAGAAAGGAACTTCGAGGGAAGTTCGAGAGGAACAACAGTTGTGGTAACTGTTGTTGGGAACTTGAGTTTAGGAACTCAAGTTGTGGCCCAAGAGAAAAGTAATAGGTTTGTAAACAGAGTCGTTTGGCCTATTATAGGGGAAAGTATTGAGTCAAAATCCCTTGTGGTTGAGGTCGTTTCTTCCTATTGGGCCTAGGAAGTTCTTCCTCTCTAAAATATATTGTGTTCCCCAGCTAACTTTTAATTCCGCAAAAAGTATAGCATATTCTCTCACTATAATTCACCCCCCTCTTATAGTGCTCATATTATATAACAATTGGTATCAGAGCGGGAACTCTAAAAACACAGGAAACCCTGTTGAGTTCGAGATCTTGGATAATATGAATATTAGAGAGAAACTGGAAGAAGGGTACTCTACACAGAGGCCACCAATGTTCAACGGCAAGTTCTATACCTACTGGAAGAACAGAATGGAGATCTTCATCAAAGCCGACAATTTCCAGGTATGGCGAGTCATAGAGGTAGGCGACTTTGAAGTCACTACCACTAATGACAAGAACGAGATAATTCCTAAATCCATCTCTGATTTCGACAAAGCTGATTTCGAAAAAATGGAAATTAATGCTTTTGCCATTAAACTGCTTCACTGTGGTCTTGGACCCCACGAAGACAATCTTGTCATGGGATGCAAGACCGCAAAACAAATTTGGGATCTACTTGAAGTCACTCATGAAGGTACGAGTGAAGTTAAGAGATCAAAAATAGACCTTTTGATGAACCAATATGAACTTTTTCAAATGAAATCAAAAGAATCTATACAAGAGACGTTTACTCGCTTTACAAATATTATTGATGAGCTAACCTCTCTTGGAAAAATGATAACCTCTGAGGAACACGTACGTAAGGTCCTAAGGAGCCTTCCGAGGGATCGATGGATGGCTAAGGTTACGGCTTTACAGGAAACTAAGGACTTTACAATGTTCAATATGGAACAACTTGCTGGTTCCCTTATGACTCACGAGCTACACTTGGACAATGAAAATGGTGACGTGTCCAAACAGAAGTCGATTGCCTTAAAAGCCGATGAAAGTGATGACTCGAAAAATGACGAAAAGGAATCCGCTCTCATGGTCCGAAAATTCAAAAGGACTATTAGGAACATGAAGAATGGAGACTACAAAGGTAAAAACAAGAAATTTTCTAACAAACCTGTTTGTCATAAATGTGGCAGTTCCGATCACTTTATTAAAGATTGTCCCCAATGGGAACAAGACAAAGGCAAAGGGAGGGAATAAAGCAAAGATAGGAACAAGGAGTACAAGAGTTCCTATACCAGATCCGACTTGAAGAAAGCAATGGTTGCTGCATGGGGAGAATCTGATTCCGAGGAAGAAGATGATCCTCAACGTAATGAGGAAACAACAAACTTTTGTCTTATGGCACTCGACAATTCCGAATCTGATGATGAGATCGAATCTCTTGAGGCTAGAGTGAGGGGGAACAACAAATGGTACCTAGACAGTGGTTGTTCTAAGCATATGACTGGAGATAAATAAAGATTTCTCTCACTCTCTGCCTATGATGGCGGAAGTGTGACTTTTGGTGACAATATGACAGGCAACATAGCCATGGGCAAAGTTTGTAAGTCATTGTCACATTCCATAGATAATGTTTTTCTAGTTGATGGTTTAAAGCATAACTTGTTGAGTATTTCCCAATTTTGTGATAAGGGGAAAAATGTAAACTTTAATAGCGAAAAGTGTTTGATCGTCAGCAAAAGCACTAAGGATGTTGTTTTAGAAGGAACAAAGAAAGGGAACACATATGTTGTGGATCTTAACCTTGTTCCCAAAAATCAATTTACATGCCTTAGTGTTATTGATGATGATCCATTATTATGGCATATGCGTCTTGGACATGCTAGTTTTTCTTTGCTTGACAAACTTCGATCGAAAGAACTAGTTTTAGATTTACCTTCAATTAAGTTTCACATAGATCGAGTTTGTGATGCGTGTGCGAGAGGAAAGCATGTAAGGTCCTCCTTTAAGTCCAAAAACGTGGTAAGTATCATTAGACCATTAGAGCTAATTCATATGGATTTGTGTGGACCAATGAGGATATAAAGTAGGAGTGGCAAAACGTATGTGCTAGTTATTGTGGATGACTACTCTAGATTTACTTGGGTTATATTTCTTTCAAGCAAGGATGAGAACTATGATGAGTTCTTAGTGTTTGCAAAGAAAGTTCAAAATTTGAGTGGTCAAAAACTGTTGCACATTAGATCTGATCATGGCAATGAATTTGAGAACTTTAAGTTTGACGACTATAGTAGAGAACATGGCTTGGACCACAATTTTTCCGCCCCTAGGACACCTCAACAAAATGGTGTTGTTGAAAGGAAGAATAGAACCTTAGAAGAAATGTCTAGAACTATGTTGATAGCTAGTGGACTTGCTAGGAACTTTTGGGCCGAAGTTGTGAACACTGCTTGTCGCATTATAAACCGTGTCATGGTGAGACCTTTAGTGAACAAAACCCCTTATGAGCTTTATTTTGGTAAAAAGCCCAATATTACCTATTTCAGGACTTTAGAGTGTAAATGTTTCGTTCATAATAATGGGAAACAAAGTCTTGAGAAATTCAGAGCTAGGAGTGACGAAGAGGTATTTCTAGGTTATGCTTCAAGTAGCAAGGCTTATACAATTTATAATAAGAGGACCATGTGTGTAGAAGAAAGTGTACATATTATTTTTTGATGAAACAGATAAATTTGTTCCAAGCACACAGGTTGAAGATGACTTCGAGATAGGTTTAACAAAAGATCAAATTCTCACTGATGAGATTTTGGGAGAAGAAGAAGTCATGGGAATAAAGCCAAAGGAACAACCTCCTGTTCATGTTCCCAACAATGAAGAAGAACTAGGTGAGGAAACGCTAGTGAATGAATCCACTATTGTTGAACCTGGTTCCCAAAATATGAAGATGATCAAGGATCTGCACAAGGAAATCAAGTTCCCATCCAGGATTTCCAACCAAAGCCTTGGCGACGTCAGCGTTCCCATCCAGTGGAACTCATAATCAGTGACATTAACAAGGTAACTCAAACGAGATCTCAAATTAAAGAATTTTGTGCTTTTCATGCTTTTCTTTCTATGATGGAACCAAGGAACCACGAATTTGTGCAAGGAATTTGCTAATCTCATGAGTAAAGAGTTCAAAATGAGTATGATGGGTGAGCTCAATTTCTTCTTTGGGCTACAAATTAAACAAATAGAAGAAGGAATCTACATCCTTCAACAAAAGTATATCAAGGAACTGCTGAAAAAGTATGGTTTGGAAGCTTCAAAAATAAACCATACACCTATGGGAACTTCAGCTAGGTTATACGAGGATGCTATAGGAACAAGTGTGGCTCAAACCAAGTATCGAGGTATGATTGGCTCATTATTATATCTAACTGCAAGTTGTCCCGATATTGCTTTTAGTGTAGGTCTATGTGCTAGATTTCAAGCCAATCCAAAGGAATCTCATCTCACCGCAGTGAAGAGAATCCTTAGATACCTCAAAGGAACAGACGACTTAAGCTTGTTCTATTCGAGAAGTGATAGCTTTGAATTGAAAGGATTTGTAGATGCTGACTATGCGGGTGATCTAGTCAATAGAAAGAGTACATCAGGTATGGTTCAATTCCTTAGTCATAGTTTAGTTTCTTGGAGTACCAAGAAGAAAAAAACAGTTGATTTATCTACAGCCGAGGCTGAATATGTTGCAGCAACAGAATGTTGTTCTCAAATGCTTTGGATAAAACAACAACTCCGTGACTATGGAATCTACTTTGATTGTGTTCCTATTTATTGTGATAATACTAGTGCTATTAGCATTTCAAAAGATCTCGTGCATCATTCTAGAGTTAAGCATATTCACATTAGGCATCATTTTCTTAAGGACAACGTTGAAAAGGGCCTAATTAAAATGGAATTTTGTGAAACTGAACGTCAGATTGCTGATATTTTGACTAAGCCCTTAAATAGAGATCGGTTTGAACAGGCTTGAACTTGGCTTGATTAAGTTGAAATAGTTTCTGTAATCTTTCTCCCTATTGATTTGATTCTTTGACATTATTTACATGTGAATAAATTTTGGTGATTGTATTTATTTAAATGCATCACAACATTTATATGATTAATTCATATGTATGAGTGAACTTGTCTGCAAACTACTCACTAATGTCCAATAATGTTATCCTTAGTGTTCTTTAGACAATTCTATGCCTTAAGAATTAACAAGGGATTAAAAGGTTAATTACGTTCCAAACGTAGCAAGTTTCTCTGTTCCCATTCGCTGTTCCCAAAACGATGTTCCCAACGTATTAGTCTTAGGATTTCTTTTCGAACTTTCGAAATACAAATAAAATCCAAAAATATGTTGCTCACATTTTTTCTACTGAAAATCTGATTATATTCCCTTTATTTCCTCCTAATATCTCTCAAATTAGTCGGGAAATATTATCTTATATTCTTTTCATTAATTTTCTTTATTCTTTTCCTAAACCGTGTGCCTTACACAGATTAATCAAAGTATGTTTAAAATATTCATCTTCTTCATTAAACTCCTCATTAATTACTTCCATCAAACTAATCTTAAGCTTTCACACTAAGCCAAATTGCACCCAATCACCCAAATAAAAAGGCGCCCCTTTTCCCACAAAAATGTATCTCACAAAAAAACAATTCCTCCATACTCTAATTAAAGTCGAAAACCCTCTCCCACTTCTACTCACAAAGACTCTCCAACTCCCATGGATATCTCTCCTAATCCACCCACACGAGCTTTGAGAAAGAGGAAACAAAGTGAAGAAGCCGTGGAAATGGAAATCGAAGGGTCACATGCAAAATCTGAGGGGGAACCTGTTGTTCCCAAAAAAGGAACAACAAAAATGGCGAGAAGGAAATCGACCCCATCTAGGTATGTTTCGGGTCTATATATTGATCTTGCTTAGTGTAGAAGGGTTAATTTCCATCAATTGCTAGAGATTCTAAAATTTCAGGGTTGGGAATTACTATTTGAAAATTGTTATGGCCAATATCTCGTTCCCAACTTGATGGATGAATTCTGTGAAAAATTTTCAATGGATGAGGAGAAAAACTGTTCTACCCTAGTTAGAGGAACACAAATCGATTTTAATTGTGATTCTTTAGGGAAACTGTTTGGTGTTCCTGTGAAGGGAATAGATGTGTATTTTAAGAAACAACGAGGGGTATATCCCTTTTCGGACGTTTCCTTTACGGATCTAGTGGTGAAATATGGTGGTAAAAGAGGTGATACCTCTATTGATCATAATCTGTTGTCCCCATTCCACAAAGTTCTCTTTCACCTACTCAAAAAGGCACTTTTACCTCGTCTTTGTAAACGTGCTTTGGTTGGCATGTTATATTTGATTTACATCCATTGCCTTGCATCTCATAAACCAATAAACTTTCCCTCCCTTATGATTCAACATTTGCATCATTGCATTTAAAATGGAGTTGTTGTGGGATATGGAGCTCTTGTTACGGTTCTACTAAAGAAATTCAATGTGAAGCTTGATGGGGTTCATCAAGTTAGTGTTACAATGGGAAATTTGTTGAACACTAAGGCACTCAATAATTTGAATGTCTCGATTGTTGATGGGAAAGTTGTGCAAGGGCATTCAAACTTGGTAGATGATGAGTTAGATGGTGAAGAAGAAAATGAGGAAACTGATAATAAGGTACAAATCGAGTTAGAAGAAGAAAAAGAAAAAATTGAAAAAGAAAAGAAGAATGAAAAAATTGAAAAAATAGAAAAAGAAAAAGAAGAAAAAGAAAAGGCTAAGGGAAAGAAGGTTGTTGATAAAGATGAATTGGAGAAGGAGACTCCGGTTTTACATGCTCATAGATCAAGTAGGCGCATTCAAACTTAAAGGTATTGAGCTCTCCTTCCTTTGTGCTTGATGATGATGTGGTTGATGATGATGAAGTTCAATTAATTGCCAAAGAAGCTTATGAAGCTTGTGTTCCTTCATCAAGGGAACAATCTCCTGCTCCTATGGAAACTTCACCAAAAACTGCCTCTCCCAAACACCACAAGCCACAAAAATCACCAATCCCTCCTCCTTCCAAACAATCTGCCACTGTTGTTCCCCAGGGAAAGGAACCAGCTGTTGTTCCCATCTCTAAGGAACAACCAGCTGTTCCTGACTATAAGGAACCCACTGCCGCAACCACACCACAAAATCCTTCCTCATCTACATCTCCAAACCCCTCCATTGGTGCTACTTATACCTTTGCACATGCTCAACGGTTGGATCATTTGTTTACTTTGGTTATGGGTCAATCAGAGATAATGATGGAATTTGCTCAAGAAGCTCAAGGTGTGAACAAAATTGTCAAAGGGTTGTCGGAAAAGGTGGATAAGGCGTTTATGGTTCAAGAAGTTCTCATGGATCAACTAAAGACAAATCTTGGGGCTCTCCAAAAGGTGAACGACAACATGATGCACTTGGAGTCCTTAATCATGAAGCTCTCTCAAACCGTGGAACACAACCACAAGGAAGTCATGGATAAACTCAATGATGTGGTGGAGGAAGTCGAACAACCCTCCTCTCCTCAAGCCTAAACACTACTCTTAGTTTAATCTTTCTTTCTTTTCGGTCACTATGGGAACAATGTTTTAATTTCTTTCCTTCTTATGCATGCTACAATGGAACTAAATTAATTCGCTAATCTTAAGTTGAATCTTTTGCATGTGTGCGTCTTTTGAATGGCTAATATTCTTGGATTGCGGTTTTGAGAGTTGAATGCTTACTTTACTTATACTAACCAACTTACTTCTAACTAAGTTTGGTGGTGTGATGTGTTTTGATAGATAACATTCATCTTTTCGAAATCATGGAATAATGTTTCTTGAAGATGCCAAAGGGGGAAAGAGAAAGGCAAAAGAGTAAATTTTTCTAGCCTTGATTCATTTTCTCTAGTTCCGAATTATTTTCCGATTAAGTTCAAAATAAAATAATAGTCTATTAACTTGTTTTAACTTAGTTGCATTACTTTGTTAAATAGTTTAATATGACTTGTTTAAAATAAATATTGTTGTTTAGTATATGCCTTTTGTTGCCATCTTCAAAAAGGAAGAAATTGTTGACCCTTGAGTTTTGAAGATGACTTAACCAACAAAAGACATATTGTATTTCACTTATGATATTGCTATGTAATTCATTCTCGAGCAAAGAGAATACTTGATCGAAGATTAATTCGGAGAATTAATCAAAGATCAAAGTGAAGATGTTCGAAAGATGAAGTATCAAGCATGGACTGAAGATTAGAATACATTAGGATGTATTTAATCTCTTCTTGTTAAGGTTGAGTAAATACTTGAGTTGGTTTGTGTTGAATTCTCAAAATGAAACTTGGTTCTGTTCCCATGACAGGAACAGACACTGGCACTCTTAGGAACAAGGTTAGGGAACAGACCTCGAAAAGACTTTAGGAATAGCTAACATATCCCATGTTGTGCGCCCAAGTAAGGTTGTTAGAGAGACTTTAGTTAGTTTTGACTAAGTCCATGAGTTTAGGAGTTAGTTTTTAGTTTGTTAGGAATTTATTTAAACATGATTTTATGATTTAATTAGGATAAGGCCAAAATATTTTTTAAATATTATCTTTTATATTTTATTAAACTTAAATTGATTTTCCGTTTTGAAAGGTTTTTCTTTTAAAACTTAATTATGATTTTTGGTTATGATTAAATTATTTATAAAAGATATTTGCCTAAAAACTATTTAAAATAAAATAACTTGATTACTCCCCAAGCAAACAAAAACCACGTTTAAGGCTTACTGCTACACGTTTACTGGGTGTGGAGTAATGGGCTTAATTATTTTCTTAAAGCCTTAATTTATTTAATTAGTTTAATTAGGCTCCAAGTTTTATAAACCACGTTATAAGTTATTGCTTCTCTTATTAAGCTAAGTAGTGGGTTAGTGGTTATTTAAGTCTCAAGTAAAGTTAAATAAATATTAAATAAATTAAGATAATGGACATCATGAATTAGTGGACTTAAGTCAAGGTTTTACCTTAGCATAATATAAATAGGCGCCTAATACATTGAGATTAGTGTGTCTGACTTAGCCAAATATTCTTAGTGTCTTAAAGAGTCAGTGTCTTTCCCAAGAGAATTCATACTTACTATATTCGTTTATACTCTTCCATTGTTGTACATATTGTAATTTTGGGTAAAGGTTTGAGTGAACTCTTGTGTGAGAAGCTTTGAGTGAAGCGTGAGAAAGAGAAGAGAAAGGAAGTTCGAGGGAAGTTCGAGAGGAACAACAGTTGTGGGAACTGTTGTTGGGAACTTGAGTTTAGGAACTCAAGTTGTGGCCCGAGAGAAAAGTAATAGGCTTGTAAACAGAGTCGTTTGGCCTATTATAGTGGAAAGTATTGAGTCAAAATCCCTTGTGGTCGTGGTCGTTTCTTCCTATTGGGCCTAGGAAGTTTCTCCTTGCTGAAATATCTTATGTTCCCTCTTTGTGTTCCCCAGCTAACTCTTACTTCCGCAAAAAGTATAGCATATTCTCTCACTATAATTCACCCCCCCTCTTATAGTGCTCATATTATATAACAATGATGACCCTGGCATGTTTACTATTCCTTGCACAATCCATGACACCTACAAGCTATTTAGACTTAGGAGCGTCCATTAATGTGATCCCCTTTCCCTTTATGAGTCTTCAAAACTTGTTCCTCTCATTGCTACTAGTGTCATTGTGCAATTGGCTAACAGATCCACTATCCACCCAAAAGTTAAAGTAGTGGATGTGTTAGTCAAAGTTGGTAAACTGCAATTTCATACTGATTTTTATGTATTGGAGATGGAATCTAATGATTCTCCCGTTCTCTTAGGGAGAACGTTTTTGAAATCCTTTAATACTAACATTGATGTAGGTGGTCGGTTGTTGAATGTCGAGTTTGGGGGTCGGGTTGAGTCCTTTGGGATGTTTGGTTCGAAGAATTATTTGATGTATCACCCCTCATATTTTGTTGGTACTATAGAGTCGGTGACAAATACTCCTTGTGGCACTAGTAAGAAGAAAAAGGCTAAAAAAGTGACGAGTACTAACAAACCGACCAATTTGCCCCATGATTATAAACTGTTTTCACTGACATTGGTGGGGCAAGGTGTGGTTTCCTCTGGTTTGCAGGTACAAGAGTTGAATCAAGGAGCTGAGTCCTTCCCCGATTAATATTGGGAGGTAAGAATATGAGCTAACGACTTTAAACTAAGCGCTAATCGGGAGGCAACCCGAGCTCCTTCTTTTTCTTTTCTTTTCTTTCTTTCTTTCCCTTCCACCTTCCATCTTTTCTTTGTATTTCCATTTCCGAAATTCCATCATCTTTTTTATTCCACCACAACAAATAGCCATACCCTATTCCTTTTACATTTCTCATTCCACAAAATTTGAAACACATTGAGCATTTGCATCCTAGATATCTCTATTAGGTGCAAATTTCGAGCCTTCCCTCCCATTGGGGTTGGTTTCGAACTTATCATTATTGGTTGGTTGAGGGAGTTGGGTTGTGAGTTGACTCGGGTCATTGGTTCCGTATTTTTGTTGTTGGGGTTGGGTCTTTGATGCATAATGAGTGGTGGTGTTGAGGGAGTGAAGATTTTGTGAGAGTTGGTGTCGTTTTTATCCCCTTTTCTTTTCTTTTTCCTTCTTGTGCTTTTTCTCACATTGAGGATAATGTCTTGATTAAATGGGGGAGGGGGGCGGAGGGGCGGAGGGGATATTCATTGCTTTGGGTGTGTTTTGTGTGACATGCATATTAATTTTTGCTTTTGAAAAAAAATGAAAAAATTCAAAAATTCAAAAATCCAAAAATACGTGAAAAACCCGCTGAGTTGGAAACTCACGCAAGAATGGGGGCCCGGATAGGTTGAAAACTCAAAACAACAACGTATGAAAAAAAGTGGCTATCTAGAGCGGGTGAGATGGTGAGTTCATCCTTGAAAAAAAATGTGTGAAGCTAGGATCAAAACTTGAAAGAGCTTCGAGGCAAAATAAGAGATAAAAGAGAGATATTTTGAATCATTTGCCTGAGTTGGTGTCATAAGAAGACAGTGATATAAGGAGTGTTTCGGGTAGGATTTCATCATGGTGTTTGAAGTAGAGGCAAATAGGTTCTATCTTTGGAGAAATAAGAAGTGATTGTCGTGATTTGTGCGGATTTGGTGTGAGTTTGAGTCCTTTGCGATATTTCGGGGCAAGAATTCACTTTATGATTTCATGACTTTTGGTATTTAATTCTGGTGTTGAGTGTGATTAAGTTTGCTGCTAACGTTATTTCAGGTGAGATTTTGGTCCAAGTGTGGGGTGTCTTTTGCCCTTGTGTTTGACCTTAAACGATTCGAGGAAGTAGCATCGTATGTTTACACTAGGATGGAGCAATAAGGGGAGTAGTTTTGGTGTTTGTTGTTTCGGAAAGGTGAACCCCGTGTTTTTAATGATTGAGTTTACTCGAGGTCGAGTAAAGTTCAAGTGTGGGGGTATTTGATTAGACCACATTAGGCGTGCTCTTAGAGTATATCGGAGTTCATTTCGTAGAGGTTTAGTCCTTGAGAAGTGGAGTTCCGTAGTTATAAGCCTACGTGTGGTACATGGAGATTTGGCACGTTTTCGATGCTTAGAGGTATCTTAAGGATATTTGGAGACTATATGCTTTTCTATCCATGCACGGATGTCTTTGTTCATGGTCCACTCAATAAAAGAAGTCAACAAAGTCCGGTAAAGGTCAAGAGCTTGATGGTCTTTGCATCCCGGTTCTTGTTCGTGTCGTGGTTCGATAAGATATACATTTGCGGGCATTTGAGTGCCTATGTGTTGTGTGGTATTGTCTGACTATCCACAATCCAAAGGCTAAGGTGTAAGGGTCCTTGAGCATGTCATACATGTAAGTGTGCAAGCTAGCATCCCACAAGCAGCGGACGAAGCGCCATGGCAGCCCAGCCAAGCCACGCGACACGCAACAGCATATACGCGCGAATCGCGCATGATATGTGCGCACCTCACGCACTTCGAGCCTCATCATAGCAGCCCAGCCCACAGCAGCTTCCGCATTCAGGAACTATGCGCGACTTACGCACCATGCGATACCAGCACGCACACAAGCAGAGTTAGCGCGTGCCTCCCGTATTTCGAAACCTGTGCACGCGAAGGCGATTTTTGTCGACCTTTGCTTAGTTAACGTAGTTTTGATTAGTTTCTTTATTAACTTTTAATAATCATCTATTACCTTAGAACCTTAATTAAAGAGAGAAACCTACTTTCTCCTTCTCTATTCCTTTCATATTTTTATTAATTGTTGAAGATTTCATGAGAGTTATCCCGATTGTAGCTTGAATTCGCTCTTGAGAACTGTCATTGGATCTTCGATTTAACTATTGTGAGGTTTATTCTATGAACAATTTCTTAATTATTATTGTGATTTCTATATTTATCTTATGATTATTGTTTGTTTTCTAGGATGTACAACTAGTTTATTCATTCAATTAATATATTGCTAGATTTCAGAATAATTGTCGATTCTCTTGTTCTTCGTTCATAAGTAGCAATCTAGGGTTTAATATAGAATCTAATTGTTCTTGTTAATCACTAGAGAAATCATAGTTTTCGAATTGAATAATTTGTGCTAGCAATTGTTGTTTGTCTTATAGATTCCTAGGGCTTGATGTTCTTTAGAATTGAACCTTAATTGCAGATTCAGTTAGGTTGTTCTTTAGTTCAGGTTATTCTATCTGCAGATTCGGGTAGTTTAACTATTCTTTAGAGGGAAGAGGGATTTAGTTCTCAATCTATGAGTGATTAGATTAATTTTTTATACTAGAAACCAATGATCGATATTCTGAATCGAAGTGAAAATCAACCGGACTCAAGACTCTTCTCTATTGATATTTCCACTTTTAATTTTCGTTTTCTTAGTTTGTTAGATTACTTGTTTCAACTGAAAACCACATTTTCAATCTCTTACACATACACTTTAGTACCCAAGTCTCTGTGGATTCGACCCTACTTACCACTTACATTAGTTTGTATTGGAAGAAGGACTTATAAATATTATCTTTGATAGTGCGTGCGACCACGTCCCACCATTGGGCGATTCCATGGTTGGGGGTGGGTAGGGCTGCGATTTCGTGGTGGGGTTAGGGGTGGGGCTCTAGTTTTCGTAGTGGGGTTGGGTGGGCTGTGATTTCGTGGTGGGGTGGCCAGTAGGTGATGGGCAGAAGGTGAGGTGAACGTGGTGGTGGCAGTGTTGGTAGGTGGTATATGTGGTGTTTGTAGGTGGTTGATGTGGTGTTGGTGGTGAAGATGGTAATTAGTATGGTGGATATTAATCATGTTTTCTCTCTCTTCCCTTCCACTTAATACCCAAACTAAATCACAATTATCAAATTTTGCCTAGGAGTCTGTGGCGAAGACATTTGTTGCAATAATACTGCTACGGAGGTAGTATTAGATATCATAATCATTAACTCATTGGTAATAACCTTTCTAAATAGTCTTTCCTTATCTTAGTCTTACTTAACAAAACTGGTTTCAAACTCTCATCTCAAAACCAAATTTTTTTATAGCAAATGACTCCTTTGGTCCATAATCTGATTTAGGCTTCAAATAATTGAAGAAAAGAAGATATTGGAAATAATTATATAACTTTAATTAACATGTCATCATCACAAATGAGAAGAGATAGAAAAACTGAAATGAAGAGCAAAGGGGCAGCAACAATAGAGCAAAATCGTAACCAAACAGTAATCCCGTAATAAATTTGACAACAACAACTAAAATCTTCTAGATAGCATATCTCCTAGCACACAACTCGAAATTGAGTAATTATTGTGTCTAAATTCAATAACTTTTCAATATCTATAACTTATGAAGTAAGCATTGGGGAAAACCAACTGCATGTTGGAGAAATTGGAGCGACAGAAGGTTGCGACTGAATTGGGTAAAAATTCTCATGGTGTTTTTGGGTTTCTTCCATTGATTAATTGCTCAAATTTTTATGGATTATAATGGAGCTCAAGAATCGAGAGATGTAGTTAGGGAGAGAGGATAAGTGAGGGTTTCTCATATGGGGCTTTTGGGGTTTGGGGTTACTGATTTTATTTTTGTAAAGTGAAGAGAGGGAGAGAAAGATCTAGAGGGTTATAAAATATGATATGGGTTTCTTATACAATTTAAACCTTAAACTCTTTTTAGCTTAAGTAAAATTTTGCTTGGAAAATTTCTCAAATATCTTGGCAAAAACTTATTTTAGCAAATGAGTGCTCGTAATAACAAAATTAATAATAGAAATCATAAATATCTAACTTGGTAATAGATCCATCTTTCATGAAATCTTTTGATGAAACCATATTAGGCGTGTTTTTAGAGCATTTCGGAGTTCGTTTTGTAAAGGTTTAGGCCTTGAGAAACGGAATTTCGTACTTATTAGCCAACGTGTGGTATATGGAGAATTGAGATGGTTTCGGTGCTTTAGAGGTGGATTAGGGACTTTTGGAGACTTTACATTATTCTAATCATTTACAGGTGGACTTCGTCCCATGTTCGTGGTTCGTTCGATAAAGGAAGTCAACAAAGTTCGTAGTCATTGCATTTCGGTTCGCGATCGTGGATGTTCGTTGGTATTAAGTGTTCAAGGTAATTGTATGTATTGGCGTTTGATTCGGTTGTGAAGCTTGTGCCTCATATGCAAGCATTCGTAAGCCAAGCGAGAGTCGTAGCCCAGCACAGCATACGCAGCACACGGCGACAATCATGCGTTGTCCACGCAACTCCCTGTGCGCCCATCCTAGAATACGCAGCCAGCAAGCATACGCAAGCAGGAATCGTGCGTGACCTGCGCACAAGCAGGCGCACCTCGCACATGAACGGGCTTCCCAGTAGCTCAGCACAGCAGCAGACCAGTAGTCGCGCGCCCTTGATGCGCGACTCGCGCAAGTCGAGCCCAGCAACGCGGAGAAGCGATTTAACGATCTTAATGTTTTGTTACTTAGTTTATTAGCTTCTAATTTCGACCTTTTTTTATTATTCATTCATACTTAGACTTTATTAGAACCCTAATTAGAGAGAGAAACACTCTTTCCTCCTCTCTAATCTTTCTATGGTATGGTTGATTATTGAAGATCCATTGATGTATGCTATGCCGATCGTAGCGTAATCGATTCTTGAGAACGGTGATCTAATCTTCGGTTAGTTTATTGTGAGGTTTCTTTTATGAAGAATTCCTTAGTTATAATATTGAATTCTATTTTGATTTTTAAATTAATTTGGTTCTCTTTTCAATTAATCACTTGCTATTACATAGTTCGATTGCCGATCGATTGTTCTTTGTTTATGAGTAGTAAACTAGGGTTTAACTTTGAATCTGATTGTTCTTGTTATTTCCTTGTGAATTCTCTAATTCCAAATTGAATAGTTGCGCTAGTAATTGTTGTTTGGCACATAGTTTCCTCGAGATTTGACATTCTTTAGAATTGAACCTATATTGCTGATTCGATTAGGTTGTTCTATAGTTCAGTTATTTTATCTGCAGATTCGGGTAGTTTAACGTATCTTTAGAGGGAAGCGGGATTAAATTCTCAATCTATGTGTGATTAAGATTAGTTGTTCGTATTTAGGGACCGATGATCGATAACCCGAACTGAAGTGATGATTGACCGAACTCAAGCCCTTTCACCATTGATATTCCCTTTATTTTATTATTTTTTAGTCTGTTAATTAATCTTTTTAAATCTGAAAACCCCCTTTTCGATCTCTTGTGAACATACTTTAGTACCTAAGTCTCTGTGGTTCGACCCTACTTGCCTCCTACATTAATTTGTATTGGAAAGTTGGTTTAATAAATATAATCTTTAGTAAACGCGTGCAACCGCGTCCCACCATCTTTCACAAAACTTATAATCATATAATCAAGTTAATAATATAAAATTATCTTTTAACTAAACGTGCTTAAAAAATGGGCTATTACAAGACTTCCCTTGAAATACCGAGGATGATTTCATTTACTGGAAGGGTCATAAATCTGGACAGTTTACGACTAAATCAGGATATGCCTACCTTAGGGATAGACATAAGGGGTTACAACACAGAGTGGGGGAAGAAAATCAAGCTACAACCAAATTTGCCAAAAAGTTATGACATTCTGCTCTTATTGACATGCTAAAATCGTATCACCTAGTCAAAGATAAATCCTAAGTCATCTAACAATGATAGTCAAGGGAAGTAGGGTCGAATCCACAGAGAGACGGAGTACTAAGTTAATATTTAGCTATACAACTACTTTAGACAAAATTAGATAGGAATCAACTGAACTACTAATTAAACACTAGAAAGCAATATAAAATGGATTTTACTCTATGAAATAAAGGTCTAGGGAATCAGTTCGGTCCACCATGCTTATACCAATCAAGGGATCAAACAACTATCAGAACCTAGGTTAAGAATCGATAGATTAGAACAATGTCAAGCTATGGTTAAGTCTCAACGCCCATAATTCAACATATGCAGCATGTTCACAAACATAATCAGAATTACTAATGTGTACTAAGCCTCTAAAAGTAAGACGTGTCTGTGCAAACAATTATTAACCTTAAGTAATTAAAGAAACTGCGCAATAACGTTAATTACTCAATAAGAACAAATCACACCATAATAAAACTCATTAAAACCTAGAAACTAATAGTAACTCAATTATTCAAGGTATAAACATGGATTCCTTCACCAAATCCCTGGAAATTAAACTACTCAGACATAATTAAATCAACAATAACAATTCTAATAAGAAACCCTAATTTCAACATCATGAATAAATTGAATAATTAAACTAAGCAATCAAAGTAATTAAAGAGATTAAGAGTGGAGAAGAATATCAATTGACGGAAAGCAATAACTTTTATTGAAATCAAATACGAGGTTCAATCACCTTTAATCTAATCTAAAGTGTTTAATCTAAATAAAACTCTCTAAAACTAAGCTAAGAACTATTGGAAATAAAACAGAATAAAGATGTCTCTAAAAATATGAGGAAAAACTATTTATAATAGGTCCCAAAAGTCTAATTAAACGGAAAATAAAAGATAGAATTCCGCGTAATCGATTACCGGACCCGATCGGGCGAAGGGCCACCCATCGGGCCCATACTAAATTTTGGCTCAACTTCATTTTGGATTCCACGTAGCCCAGCATTAATATGGGAGCAGCGGGCCTCCCACCCGATTGTGTCGGGTAGAACCCGCCCGATCGGGTCCATAGTAACCCAGGGCCTAACAGCTCTTGAACAACAAATCAACAGCAACAACATGAAAAATCAGCCCACCCGATCAACAGCCCGATCGGGTCTTCCATCGGGTCTGGGGTAGAGAGGCCCAGCACTTGCCTCTTGTTTCACGCAGCTGGCAACATCAAAATGCGAAGGCAGGAATTTGGGCCAGCCCGATCGGGTGGGTCTTGTCCCATCGGGTTGGTAGTAAGACTACCCATTACAATTTCCTTTATTCTCCCGCCCAATTGGGTCGGGCGATGTCCGCCCGATCGGGTGTGAAACTTTACCACCCGATCAATAAATCTTCGCCCGATCGATCCATTTTCTGCCCGATCAGAGTAAGGGAAGCTCCTTTTTGACCTTTTGACTCTCAATTCTTTACATTTACGGGTCATGGGACCTCCTTAACTATCCATAAAGCTTGCGAGCCATCTTACGTGCCTCGTAACATCTCGTAAAGTCGTGGCTGCTTCCAAATAGCTCGGAAATAAGAAGAAAACTCCCTAAAACCTGCAATTCAACACTAAAACACAAAACCACAACTATTTACGATAGTTAGCATAAAATAGCTCCGAAGAGCTCCAATGACGCACAAATTAGCTCATAAATAGGGGAGTTATACTGTCTCAGGAGGTGAAGTATGAGTGGAAACCAATCAAATGTGTTGATTGTGGAGGTTTGGGACATGAGAGCTACCAATGTAAGAAGCCTAAAAAGGTCAAAAAAGTTTGGGTGATGAAGAAACAGGTTGTGGTTGACAATGAGGGCTTTCAAGTTGTGCAGAGGAAGAAAATTCCTCAGGTACAAGCTGCTGACCAGAGGGAAGTCCAATCAGTTGACACTGGTAATCCTTTTGAGATCTTAGCAATGGATAAAGAAGAGGAAGTGATGGAGGTTGAGTAGTGTGAGACTGATCTTGCTATTGAGATTGACAAGGAGGGGAAGCCTCGTAATATCAATGGATAGTATATTGATCTGGAATGTCAGGGGCCTAAATAGTCTAAAGAAGCAGAGAGAGGTGAAGAAATTCATCTTATCTCATAACATTAGATTGTTTGGGCTCCTGGAGACAAAGGTCAAATCTCCTAAATTAGGTGATTTGTACCTGAATGTTTAGCCTAATTGGTGCTTTACTTCAAATAATGCTTGGCACAAGAATGGTAGAATCATTGTTGGGTGGTATCCTGCAGCTTTTCAGGTCTCTATTTTGACATGTACTAGTCAGCTTATACATTATGAGGTTATCACAACAAGTAAACAGAGATTTTTCTGCACTTTTGTGTATGGCTTCAATGAAGCAGCATCGAGAGAGGTGTGGCAAGACTTAAGGAGTCTGAATGTTGCTACTTCTCCCTGGATCATCCTTGGTGACTTTAATGCTTTGATGAATATTGAATAAAGGGTAGGAGAGCCAGTAAGGGTTAGAGATCTTCAAGATATGAGAAGCTGTATGCATGATTGTGGTATGGAAGAGCTCAAAACCTCTGGCCATTTCTATACTTGGTCAAATAATCAAGGTGGGGATCATAGAGTGTTTTCAAAGCTGGATAGGGTGCTAGGAAATAGCACCTGGAGTGATGTTTGGCCATTAGCTGAAGTGCTTGTTCTGGATGAGGGGGAGTTTGATCATTGCCCTCTAATTGTGAATTCTTATTCAAATCGTCCTAGGAAGAAACCTTTCAAATTTCATAATATTTGGTGTGAATTTGAAGGTTTTTACAATGTGGTCAGGGATGCTTGGCAGAGACACATTACAGGGTCTAAAATGTTTGCTGTCATTCAAAAGCTGAAGCTATTGAAGGCTAATTTAAAAGTTTTCAATAAGGACAAGGTTAGTGATGTACATGTGAACTACAGGAAGGCTTTGGACAATCTGAAATCTGCTCAATAGAGGTTGCACCTAGATCCTCATAATGGGGAGCTTTCTGATTTGGAAAGGTTGGCTAGGAAGGAGCTCACTAAGGCTCACCACATTCAAGCCACCTTTTTAGCTTAAAAGGCAAAGGTTTTATGGCTCAATGAGGGAGATGATAACACTAAATTCTTTCATCAAAGCATTAAGATGAGAAGAATTCTGAATAGGGTTAATGTGGTGAAAAACACAGAGGGAGAGTGGGTTTCTGATCCAAGAGGAGTTGTTGATGAGTTTGTTAATTTCTACAAGCTTCTGTTGGGGACAACAGACCAGTGTAATCACATAGTGGATTAGAGAATTATTGCCAGAGGTGAAAGTGTAATCACAGAGTGGATTAGAGAATTATTCCCAAAGGTGAAGTGTTGACAGAGGAGCAACAATCTAGGCTACAATTGGTGTTCACAGCAGCTGAGATCAAAGGTGCTTTCTTCTCAATCCCTGATAATAAAGCCCCTGGTATGGATGGTTTCAATAGCTTTTTCTTCAAGCAGAGCTGGGAGATTATTGGAGCTGAGTTAGTAGCTGCAATACAGGATTTCTTCAGGCATGGTAAGCTGCTAAAAGAAGTTAATTCAACTGCTATTACTGTTGTTCCTAAAATCAAGAACCATGTTAATGTTGGAGATTACAGACCAATTGCATGTTGTTCTGTAATATATAAAGCTATTACTAAGCTGATCTGTGGCAAGTTGAATAGTGTGTTGCCTGAGTTAATAGCACCTAATCAAGGGGCTTTTGTATCTGGTAGGCAGATTATAAACAATGTCCTAGTATGCCAGGATATCCTGAGACATTATAAAAGGAAGCAGCAAAAAGCTGGAATTTTAATGAAGATTGACTTAAAGAAGGCTTATGACTCAGTAGATTGGGGGTTTATGGAAGATCTGTTAGTAGCTTTGAACTTTCCTCCTCAGGTTGTGAAAAGTATTATGATTTGTGTTACTACCCCATCTATTACACTGGTTATTAATGGAGGCACAGAGGATTATTTTCCAGCTCTGAAGGGCTTGAGACAAGGAGACCCTATGTCCCCTCTTCTCTTTGTACTGTGTATGGATTACTTGACCAGGGTACTTAGCTATATTGGAGATTTGGAATAATTCAAGTATCATCCAAGATGTTCCAGCCTACAACTCAATCACCTCTGTTTTGCAGATGATCTCATGCTTTTTTGTAAAGGTGATATCAAATATGTTTATCTATTATTGCAGGGGTTAAAGTTGTTCTCAGAAACCTCAGGTTTTGAGCTAATAATCATAAGTCTGCTTTATACACAACTGGTTTGATGGACTATGATATTACTAGATTGACAGATATATCAGGTTTTTGTATTGGAGATCTTCCTTTCAAATATTTAGGGGTTCCACTCAGTGATAAGAAGATCTCAGCTGCTAATTGTGATGTGCTTATAGAAAAAATCACAGCTAGGATTCATACTTGGAGTAGTAGACATTTATCCTATGCTGGTAGATTGCAACTTGTTAATTCTGTCTTGTTGAGTATATGCTGCTATTGGGCTCAAATTTTTCTTTTACCTGCTGCTGTTGTCAAGAAAGGAAATGAGATATGCAGGAACTACCTATGGCATGGTATGAGCAACTCCTATAAAGGAGGGTATGTTAATTGGGATGATGTGTGTAAAGCTAAGAAGTATGGAGGCCTGGGGATCGGGAACTTGAGTTTGTGGAATCAAATTGCCATAGGCAAACTCATTTCGCATATTGGCAGCAAGAAGGATAATATGTGGGTTAGGTGGATGCATGTAGTCTATATTAAGGCTGACTCATGGTGGGAGTTTCAGCCTCCTGCCAATGCTAGCTAGACTGTCAAATATATCTGTAAGGTGAAGAGTAAACTGGTTGGGTTGAACATGGCTCAGTGGCCTCTTGATGCTGTGTTTTCCATTCAGAAACAATATAAGATACTGTCTACACAAGGTCTATCTGAGGTGAGATGGTGTGGTGCAATTTGGGATAGATTTGTTATTCCAAAGCATAGATTTATTGCTTGGCTTGCAGTTAAAGAAACTCTACAGACTAAGTCTAAGCTATTCAGGTTTGGTATTTGTACTGATGATTTATGTCTACTTTGTGGTGAGGTGACAGAGGACTATGCACATCTGTTCTTCAGTTGTTATTATAGCAAACAGATGTTGGCCAGTGTTTTGAGCTGGATTGGTTTGATATGGAAAGCTAGATCTTTGGTTCAATTGATAGCATGGGTTAGAAGAATACAAAGCTTCTAAAGCAAAGAAGCAGGTTGTGAAGACTGTTTTTGCTGCTGTGGTATACATGATATGGAGAGTGAGGAATATAGTATTTTGGGAAAAGAAAGTGTTACTTTGTGGTCATGTAAGTACAGAGATTAAAGGTCTAGTGAAAGCTAAAGTAGCTTTTTTTTATTATAGGAAGTTTAATCCTTCTGATAGGGCGTCGATGTACTCAACTTAATGCCAAAACGGATTCTCAAAGACCAGATTCAATAGCAGCTAACTCGAAATCTCATAGAATAGACAGATCGGTTAGATACCTTGTAAAGCTTGAGGGCTTAGTTTGTTTTGTTCTTTTGGAAGGGTATGCCCTTTCTTAAAGAAATAGGTGTAATTTCATACTTGTGCAATATACTCTCTTAGTTACCAAACAGGAAAAAAACGCCCCCAAGCTAAACCTTTGCTTGTCCTCAAGCAAACAGAACATAAACATGGAATAGATTGCCTCACCCCATAGATAAAAATCAATCAAAGCTCAAAACATTTTCAAAACTAAGAGTCGTTCAGGCAGGCAAAATTCAAGTTCGGCTAATCAAATCCATCCAACTACCAATCATCCAAGCAATTCATCAAATTCAAGCATCCACAAGGCATACAAATCCTGAAAAGGCTCTCACAAAGGTGTCACTCCTCTCAATTTGTGGCAGGCAAAGAATGTGCCCAAACACTCACCACTCGGACCATAATTTCCCTTCCCACTCACGCTCTCGTATGTTTAAGAAGGTTGAATGACGCTCATCCTAGCCAAGTCGACTCAATTTGCAGACATACTCTTTAACTTTGACAAACTGACTCGAAATCAATCCGACAAACAATGCAGACACAAGCTCAAGAGGACTTTATAGGGTTGTAATGGGGCTTAGGCAATAGGTAGGGGATATTTTTAGGAGATGTGGTGGAAAAAACAAGAATGGGGGAGCATAGTTCACTCGAAACAAGGCCTAAAATGGCCTAAACAACTCCCAACAACACCATATAACCCCGAAATATAACCCAACTCTCAAATATGAATGAAAACTCACAACAAACCCAATTTTCAAGCAATGAAGCAATTTTTTCTTTGTAAACGTACGTGAATGAAGGAATTTGAACTCTTTTGAACTTTTATTTCTTTTTCTTTCATTTTTCGAACCAAGCATTCACGCAACTCTAACTTTGCCTTTTCTTTTTCTCACACTCAAACCACATCAAATACACTTTCATTCCTGAATAACCAAACCAAACCATGAAACCAATCTCAAACTCAACCCCTACAAAAGCTCCCCCAAGCTAGGCTTGGAAATATTATCGAAATAAAGGTTGTGGGCTCATATTAAGGGTCTTAGTAACACGAAACAGGTCATTAGGCTCAGCGGGGCTAAGGAGGATAAAAGTATATCAAAAACTCACTCTGAGGCTCAAGAATCAGACAAAAGAACGCCTCTATCACAGCAAATGCTACAAGTCATCAAATATCAGACAAGTACGAAGTCAAAGTAAAGATCAATCCACTAAAGAGGAACTAACACACAAAAGCAGACTGGATAAAGATATGAATCCAATAGGCTACAAAGAGGCCTCACAGTCTAACCAATTCAGGCATGCAGCACAAAGTAGTGTATAATAATCAAAAATCGCTCGAAATCATAGCAATCAGACATCAAATCACAGCCTCAAGATCACAAATGCCCAGCTATCCAGAAAACAAAGTCAAATCATTTTCAATAAGAGCACAACAAGGGGAACAAGGAGGCAACTAAACCAGTCATGAGAACCATATTTTTTTGATTTTTTTCAGTATTTTTCGAAAGCAATAAATCTATCCTAGAAAGCACTAAAAGAGATAGAGAATACAAACAGAAATCCTTCCCCAAGCTGAACTTGGCAGTGTCCTCAATGCCAAAGGGTAACAAAGGACGATGCTAAGAGGAAAAACAATGTTAGTACCCTCACTCTCGCTTACTAAAAAAATAGGAAAATACAAAGAAAAGGAAAAAGGGGGACAATACGAGTTGCCTCTCGCACAACGCTGGTTTATAAAGGTCCCGCACGACACAAAAACCTCCATCTCTCAAATAGAAGGGGCTAAGCAGTGAGTGCCACCCTCATCAAACATCTTCCTTCGCCAAATGTTCTTGATAATACCTCCAAACGGTGAGGCAACCTTAGGTGGAATTCGAACCTTCTCTACACCTACCTCATCCAAAACCTGAGCCCTGCATAAAGATTGTTCAAGCATAGGTGCCTTAACAGCATTGGTTATTTTAAAAATCACTTTATCATCACCAACACTCATAGTTAAAGACCCAGACTTAACATGAATAACAGCACCAGCAGTACACAAAAACGGTCTACACAGAATAATAGGAATCTGGGAATCCTCATCCATTCTAACACCATAAAATCAACGGGAATATAGAATTTCCCGACCCTAACAGGAACGTCTTCTAAAACACCTAGAGGGTATTTTATAGAACGATCAGCCATCTGTAAAGTGATTTGTGTGCATTTAAGTGCTCCCATGTTCAGTTTCTTATAAACAGACAATGGCATAACAGAAACAGAAGCACCTAAATCACACAAAGCTTTATCAATAAAAATAGGTCCAAGATGGCAGGGAATGGAAAAACTATCAGGATCTTTTAACTTAGGTGGGGTTTTATTCTAAATGAAAGCATTGCGCTCTTCAGTAAGTGCGACGCGTTCTACCCCACCAAAGTCTATTTTCTTAGTGATCATGTCTTTCAGAAATTTGGCATATACTGAGACTTGGGTAATTAAATTTGTGAATGGAATCGTTACATCAAGGTTCTTGACCATAGTCAAGAACTTACCAAACTACTGATCGACCTTCGATTATTGCATCCTGTGAGGAAAAAGGTAGCCTTGGTGTAAAAGGCGTTTCAGAAACCTTCTCCTAAAGTAACTAAGTCCGAAAATTGTCAAGAACACCTCCAAGAAAACCGTCCAAGAATCAACCAAGAACGATCAAGAACTGGATATGATAATTAAATCTAACACTCCTGAAAGATTTAATTAACTTTAATCTCACTTTAAACCACTCCTGGAATTAAGTAGATTAATCACTAAACTAATTAACACTCCTGAAAATTAATTCAATGACCGAAAATAATAGAATCAACTATTAAGTTCTTAAACCCAAGTTTTTAGCTAAATCACACATACCCTTGTAATGTGGTATGTCGTGTATTTATTATTAACCAATGACAAGAGCAAACTTGTCCTCCAAACAACCACATAGCTGAAAATCAGCATAATAACCCAAGAGATTACAATCTAATCAACTTGCTAATTAATCCCTAAAATCTAGGAGAGAATAAAGGAGAAGGTAGAATCAAATCTTCCCTTAATTGGCGCCTAGTGTGAACACTTAGGGATATGGCAACTAATCAGCAACTTGCCTAGTGTGAACACTTAGGGAATGTTACAACTCAACTACAACTTGCAATACTTGGATTACAAGGACTCAAAACCCTAAGGAGAACCGAATATACTAGTAATTTCGGCCCTAATGACTTTACTGAAATTAAAAGACTTAATTAAAATAACTAAGACTCTAAATGGACTCTAAAACATGGGCTAGACGCCCCTCATAGCATGCTTCATGGACTAGGCTCATCTTCCCAAGTAATCATGGATACAAAGGAAGAGTTGGACTTCAATGTGAATCCAAAAGCTTCAAGGACCAAACAAATGGGCTCATCTCAATGTGTTGACTTTTGACTTTGACTTGGACCTTGACTTGTATCATTCTCCCCTTCTTCAAAAGAATTTGTCATCAAATTTGCATCATCATATTAAGGACTAAGATCTCCAACATTGAAGGTAGCACTCACACCTCCATACTCACTTGGAAGATCGATCTTGTAGGCACTATCGCCAATCACCTCAAGAACTTCAAAGGGACCATCTTCCCTAGGCATGAGTTTGTTCTTCCTCTTGCTTGGAAACACTACAAGAAAAATGACTTTGTGCGACGACTACTCTTCGTATGTGCGACAAAAATTAAATTCGTTGCATAATATAGAGACATATAACAACTAGTTGAAATTCGTTGCACAAAGCTTGTGTTGGGCAACGGGTTACAGTCTCGTAGCCCATAAACTTAAATGTGCATCAGTTTTTAATATTTGGGCCACGTATTTGCCGTTGGTTGCCCAAGTCAAACAACAATGGGCTATGAAAACACAAAAGCGTTGCCCTTATTCCGAAAATTTGGTGGAAAATTAATCCCACCAAAACAAATACCCCCCACTTCTTCAGTTCTTCCCACGACTCAACCTCTCCACATTGAGGAACTGATCACCACTCTCCCTCAACTCCCTCACTACGTCTTCTCGCCGGAGTCATTGTAATCTTTGCCGCAACCGCAACATGATATCTTGCCGGCGGCGACCTTTAGATTGGTGAACTGATCCCCTTCTTATCGTCAGAATATCTTCCTCAATCCCGTTTTCTCTGCCGGCGACAAAATCTGCACCTTTGGCATTCTTCTCATCTGGTAAATTGGTTTCTTGTCAATTATCTAAATCGAATTTTCATTGGCTTATTATTTTCCTCACCAATCTCTGAATTGGGGTTGTCTTCTTCACATATCACATTGTGTTGCCGAAATACTTCGATTGAATTGGAGTTGTGAATTAGTAGTAATAGAATGAAACAATTAATAGCTTAACTTTAGAATTACAAGGAAGGGTGGAAATTAACTATTGATGTTTATGTATCTCAAAGCCTCAAACTTTGGACTCAGATTTTTTTTTTGGGTGTAGTCTTTGGACTCAGATTATGAGACAATTGACCCTAATGTTTGTTATGATTTTATGAAATCTCTGATTGAAAAGAATGATTTTTATTCAAATGAATGCAGTACCCATTTTTTATGATTAATTGTTTAGTTGATTGATTGATGGTATAGGGTGAGTTTATTAAATTAAGGTTTAATACCCATGTTGGTGATTGTTTGTTTATTCATGATCCCGAGCATGAACTAAGACACTTCCCTTAGAGCAAAACACTGAATCGAATAACCTAGGTAATTCTTGTCAAACCAAGTTCAAGTTAAGACTGAATGCAGTTACAGACATTGAATAACCTGGTTAAATCATTCATAGCATAGAGTTCAGATTTATGATTTTGGCAGTTGCTGCATCCTGCTAAGCTAGGTAACAAGGTAAGGAACCATCATCGTACTCTGAGATGGTGGTAGTTGCTGCTGCTGATGTTGCTGCATCATCATCATATGTTGTTGCTGTTGCATCATCATTTGTTGTTGCTGTTGTTGAGCCATAGCCATCTGAACATTGGTGGGTGGTGCAAAGTTGTTCGACATTGAAAATGGGTCGTGGTGTTGTTCATATGGGTTGTGTACTTGCGTTGCCCCTGCTCCCATCCCATATGGACCATACCCTGCATTCTGCATATGTAGCTGTCTCCTTGCATTCTCATCTTCATATAAGCTATTGAGTAATAGGCTGTCAAACCCGCCCGCCTGAACCACAAATCAGACCAATGAAAAACCGACACATATAGCAGAATTTTTCAGGAATAGTATAACTAAAGATGGTCCATAATTTAAGTGCACAAAACCAACTAATATACTTCATTTGATGGTCTACTAGATACAATAAGCAACTGACTAACTTTCTATAACAACGATCCCTCTTTAAGTGTGGTTTCTACCTTATTTTTTCAGAAATGGTTTGCTTATCAGTTTACAGTTTACACTAAGGGAGTGCTTGGTTGGGTGGAAAACATTCTTGTCTTGGATAGCAGTTTTCACATTTTCCTTAATTTGGTTTGTACGGGATGGAAAATAGCTTTCCTAACAATTATTCTAGGTGTTGAAAAGATATTTGTTTCTCATTGCGCTCCCTATTCCTTACTTTCCTCTTGCCGTCCTCCCATCTATCATTTCCTTTCATTTTCATTCTTCCTTTTCTATCTAACTTTCCATGTAATGAACCAAATAATCCATGATTGAGTTTTCCTTAGGATATCGTTGTTTTCAGTCCAACCAACGGAGCCTAAGTTGGGATGAAACTCCTTACATAGTAACAGGTGGTGATCATTTTATCTATCACTATTTCTTAAGGGGTCAAGTGAGTTAAATCTTTGAATAATTTACAACACTGTTATTTTTCCCACCAGGTGAAGAAAACATCAGTATGATACAAAAACGTAGCTATCAACTAGTTTCCTACAGAGTTATTGGAATCTCAAATTTGATTATAAAAATGAGGCTTTCATAGATATAGGAGCTACAATGGGCAATGATGTAGACAGGATTCATGATTGCTCCATTGAAGTGTGCTCATACCCAATCTTGTTCCAATAAGGTTTTAGGTCTTGAGGAGACTATTACCTAGAGTTTCCTTAATTTACCAATATGTATATGCAGTATCAGATAACAACCAAGAAAGGGGTTGGGGCCTCTTGGCCCTTGGGTGGAAGTTAAAGGAAGAAGTTACAAACCAATTTGGTATCTGGTGGTGGGGTATTGTTGATGTTGCTGGGTGTAGTAACCAGGGCTAGCTCCCATCCTGACATACCACTGAATTCTGTCAAGGCATTACTTGCTGAATATTGATGTTCACCTCCTATATTTCATCCAAAATCAATAAATATTAGTATCATATGCTGTTATCAACAAATAAGAAAAAAAAGGCTTGGACAGAAATACAAGAAAAGGGTGTTTGAAATTACCAGGTGGAATGATGGCAAGAGCTAAGGCATTGCTTTCTTCCAGTTCTGCCGATTGTGGATTTAGATCCTGCAGACCCTGTGCAAAAAGATAGACAAAGAGAGGAAGTCGGGATTATGGGAGTGTGAGATGTATCAGAAACAAAATGAAAATATGATATGGTCATACAAGAAGATCATCATCTGTGGATATCAATGGAGGGGGTTCAAGTTGAGGCTCTGGTTCTGGCTGTTCCTCTGGCTCTTCCGGTTTCTCTTCCTCTTCTTCTTCTTGATTTTGTTCGTTTTCAGGTTCTTCACTTTTTGGAGGGGATTCATCCCTTTCTTGATACTCATGCACTTCAAATAAATTTAGGAAAGTTGTTTGACATTAAAAATGGGTCGTGGTGTTGTTCATATGGGTTGTGTACTTGCGTTTCCCCTGCTCCCATCCCATATGGACCATACCCTGCATTCTGCATATGTAGCTGTCTCCTTGCATTCTCGTCTTCATATAAGCTATTGAGTAATAGGCTGTCAAACCCGCCGCCTGAACCACAAATTAGACCAATGAAAAACGACACATATAGCAGAATTTTTCAGGAATAGTATAACTAAAGATGGTCTATAATTTAAGTGCACAAAACCAACTAATATACTTCTATAATAACTTGTTTTTCAATGGTTGTAGGTCTATACAGAATTTCATATACGGACTAGCTAGAAGGCGGAGCAAAGTGTTATTTTTCACAGGTAATTTCATGAAATTTTATCTATCAAATCCCGTTGCTTATTATCGATTGTTTTTTGCTTTGTTTTATGCTTAGGTCAATGTGAACACGAGAGATATCTAAAGCTCTTAATAATTTTTTCATGATCTTCGTACTTATAACTTTTAAGCTTAACTACATCTTCCTTAACATTCCTCTTAGTTCTAAAATCTATATTAAAAAAATCTTAAGGGAGAGTGACAATGTAGAGAAAGACATGCTTACTATATTTTCTATTATTATTTTGATCATTACAACTAATAAATTGTAAGCTTCATGATAATCATGTTATCTAAGTGTTCTTTTTATTATATTATGTGTCTACTTGTCGAGCCTTTAACTGTTTTTGAAGCATGTCTATAGGGATTGATTTTATGTAACATAGTTCTTTGATTAGACTACCTTCTCATTCTATTTATGAAAAATTATGCACTCTTTGTTTCATACTTTTGCTTTGATTATACCACCTTCAGTGTTATATTGTACTAATAGTTCCTTGCAAACTATTTTTTTTAATGTCCCATTTGTTAATTATTTTCATTTATTTCGATATTAAGTATGAATAGAGATCGGAGTTGGATGGCTCACAATGGGTTGAAGGATAGACAAAAATTGGAGTATATCACTGGTGTTAATGAGTTTCTAGAGTTTTTGTTTAGGGAAAAGACGGATGATACACCGTTGAAATGTCCTTGTTTGAATTGTAGATTGGTTTTGTCCCAAGATCGTAAAAGTATGCAATGTCACTTACTAGTATATGGCATAGATCGTAGTTATAATCCATGGGTTATTCACGGAGAATGTGAGGAGATAAATTATATTGTTGACGAAGAAGGTTATACAGCCCAGGTTTCAAATAGTGATGATGATGATGATGATATGCCCTTTGATGACTTGGCTCCATTAGTTTTTGACGCGACTAATCTATGGAATTCCAACACTAATCCATTAGCCGGTGGTAATGAGATATCCAGCGAGTTTGGATCAAATAAGGTCAATGATGAGACTCCTATGGAATTCCTAAAATTGATGGAAGATATAGAGGCAGAGTTGTATCCAGGGTGTAAGACATTCAAGAGATTAGAGTTTCTTGTCAGTTTGTTGCACATTAAAGTTATCAATAAGTGGAGCGACAAGTCTTTTTCGATGTTATTGAACACATTACATAGGGCATTTAATAATGACAAAATTTTTCCTTCAAGTTCCTATGAAGCAAAAAAATATAGAAAGGCGTTGGGATTGGACTATATTAAGATTGATGCATGTGTCAACCATTGTGTTTTATTTCGAAAAGAGTATGCAAATGAAGTTAAATGTCCTAAATGTTTGACCCCTAGATGGAAGGAAAAAGTTAATCAAGGTGATGATTCTTCAGATGATGATGATGGAGATGGAAAGAAGAAAACACGGATACCTCAATCAATCTTGCGTCATTTTCCATTAATTCCAAGGCTCCAAAGGATGTTTATGTCTTCAAAATTAGCATGTCATATGCGATGGCATAAGAAGGAAGTCCCCGAAAAAGATGTTGGGATTATGAAACATCCATGAGATTCACAAGCATGGAAAACTTTGGATGACTTTGATGCTGACTTTGCTCACGATGCACATAATGTCCGATTAGGTTTAGCTACTGATGGGTTTAATCCGGGGGGTAACATGAGTAGTCGATACAGCATATGGCCAGTAATGTTGGTCCCTTATAACTTACCACCTTGGATGTGCATGAAGAGTGACAACATGATGTTGTCTTTATTAATTCCTGGACCTAAATCTCCTGGCAATGATATTGATGTATTTTTGCAACCCTTGATAGATGAACTTAGGGAATTATGGGAGGTTGGGGTAATGACTTTTGATTCCCATGCCAAGGAGACTTTTAATATGCTAGCAGCTTTGTTGTGGACAATTAATGACTTTCCTGCATACGCCAATTTGTCTGGGTGGAGCACTAAAGGGTTCCTTGCATGTCCTAATTGTCATAAAGACACACAATCTGACAAGTTGCGTCATAGTCACAAATGGTGCTACATGGTCATCGAAGGTTTCTACAACCTGATCACAAATGGAGACTAAATAGGAGTTTGTTTGGTAGGAAGGTGGAAAGGGGTCCACCTCCAATTCCACTTTCGGGATATGATATTTTGGAGCAACTAAGTGGATACCCGGATGTAGAGTTTGGAAAAGGGAACACAAGAAAACGTAAGAAAGGAGACCGATATATGGTTCATCAATGGAAAAAGAGAAGTGTTTTCTTCCAATTACCTTATTGGAAACATCTTTTAATAAGACACAACTTGGATGTAATGCACGTGAAGAAAAATGTATGTGAAAGCATATTAGGCACATTGCTTGACTTACCTGGAAAGAACAAGGACACCTTAAATGCTCGATGGGACTTAGAAGCAATGAAGATGCATGATGAACTGAGACCGAAGTTAGTGGGGGATAAATACCATATTCCAAAAGCACCTTACAACTTGACATTGAATGAAAGGAGGAAAATAGTCACCTTTATATCAAAGTTGGCTTTTCCGGATGGATACTCCTCTAATATTTCAAGGTGTGCTTCTTTGCAAGATGGGAAGATTTTGGGAATGAAATCTCACGATTTTCATGTTTTCATGCAAGATTTGCTAACACCGGCTTTTCAAGGTGTATTAGACGAAAAGGTCTTAGAGCCTTTAAGCGAGCTTAGTTTGTTTTTCAAACAGTTATGCTCTAAAACTTTGAATGTAGATGATTTAGAGAAAATGGAAGAAAATATAGCTATCACATTATGCAAACTAGAGCGTATTTTCATCCCGGGTTTTTTTTGATGTGATGCTACATCTTCCAATACACCTAGCTACTGAAGCAAAGTTGGTTGGGCCTGTGCATTATCGTTGGATGTACCGTTTCGAAAGGTAACATAAACTCTATACTAATTAGCTATACTATATTTGGAATTCAAGTATAATAACTTTTCATTTCTTAGGGCGATGCGAACATTTAACTCATATGTGCGTAATAAAGCTCATCCTGAAGCGTCAATTGCAAATGGGTATATTGAAGCCGAATGTATTGCATTTTGCTCGCGATATTTGTCTAAGATTGAGACACAATTTAATCGTTTAGATCGAAATGAAGACAATGACCATCCACAGCTTCATAGTTTGTCGGTTTTCTCTGTGATTGGCAAGCCATTGGGGAAGATAAATCTAAAGCAATTAACTGTTGATGAATGGAGAGAAGCTCGACCCTATGTTTTAAAAAATTGTGATGAAGCAAAACCTTTCTTTGAGTAAGTACTGTCAAAACTCTAATTTACATATGATAAAACACACACACACACATATATATATATACGTATTATATTGTTTTTTAAGTTACTAATCAGATCCTTCTTATTCTCTAGTGAGTATGAAAGAGAGATAGACCCTGAAAAGGTTGGCTTTTGCAAGTGGTTTGAGAACAAAGTAAGTGAAAGAATTAATACTATTCATTTCAATAATAAAATCTCAAAAATAATAATTTTTTCTTTATGTTTTTGAACAATAGATTGTAAAGCTTTGGAATGATGGGGATACTAGAGTAACGGAAGAGTTGTTGTGTCTAGCTCGAGGTCCAATGAAAAGAGTCGTCACTTATGACGGGTATATTAGTAATGGTTTTCGGTTTCATTCTAAAAAACGTCAAAGAAATCGAAAAACTCAAAATAGTGGCGTTATTGTGAAAGGAGATGAGGAAAGTGGAGAGAAATATTTTTTTGGGTTATTAAAAGAGGTTGTTGTACTAGAGTTTGATGCCTTGAAAAATCGAACGAGCCCTAAGGTGGTGTTATTTAGGAGTGATTGGTTTGATGTATATGATGAGGGAAGAGGGATTAAAAAGGACAAGCTTGGGGCAATACTTGTCAATGTTACTCGAAAATTGAAAACCAATGAACCTTTTGCATTAGTATCTCAAATTGAGCAAGTTTTCTATGTACCCTCTCACAATGAACGACAATGGAGATATGTTATTAAGGCCAATCCTCGCAACTTTTTTGATTTCCCAAACGATGAAGATGCCGAACAAAATGAAGCATTATGGGATGGTGTGCCCTCGAGGGTCATAAACCTTGGAAATTTTCCGGAGGAGACTAATGAAGACGAGATTCCTTTAGTTAGAAATGATGTTGAACCGGAGTTATTTGATGCTCAAGTGATGGAAGAAACGTATCATATTCACGAAAACAATGATGAAAATGATGATGAAGAAGATGAAGATGATGAAGATGATGACGATGATGAAGAAGCCGAGGAGTTCGATACCGATTCTAATATTCATGGATTTGATAGTGACATTGAAGTTCTTGGATCAGAAAATGATACTGAAAGTGATAATCCACCTGAACGTTCCGATGACCAATGAAAAATGGTACAATTTATAATAGAGATATGGTGTAGATATTATATATATGTACCTATTATTACTTAACATATCTATGATTACTATGAATGCTTAATATGCCCTATTGGTTCTTTAACTCTTCTTATTACTGCCTTTCACATTTGCATGCTCAAAACCAATTTTTTTGTTTGTTCTGTCTATTGCAACATTTCAGTTTCTAATAGCTACATTATATAAATTGCCAGGCTTTACGTGATGGAATTACATTAACCAATCGATTTTCACTATTCCCCAAACTTTAACATATAATTGGGCCAAACGAAGTAGAGTATTTGCCTGGTCCCTGACAATGTTTATGTTTTTCCACTTACAGTGACTTGGACACTAAAAGGATATGACCAGTTGCTGAATCTTATGCTGGATGAAGCCATTGAATATCTGAGAGGTATGACTTTCCTGCCGACTATGTTAAGTCTTTAGTCCTTTTATAATATACTTGTCAATAGTATGATGCCCAGTTTGGCAGTTTGCAGTCAAATTGAAAATTCTAAAAGTTACAATGCATTCTAATACAATACTCGCATATAAAAACAAGATGATATAATGACCATAAATAGCCAAAATTGTATTCATTATACATTACTCCCATCTAAAAACAAGATGAATACAGAGATCTAAAAATAAAATTAGTCTGAAGATATATGTACATAAAGTGATGATGTTTTAATTAGATGATGATGTTGTGATGTAAATTATCAATTTTGTATCTCGTCTTTGTGCAAACTCCAACAATCTGCAAGTTCAAATGAAAAAAAATGAAAAGCTCAAAAGAAATATAAACTGAAGATCTCAAACAAAAGATAAAGATAAAAAAAAATCTACTTACCTCTGAAGCGTATACATCAATTGGAAGACATAACTGCAAACATAAAAAATACATTAGAACTCAATCCTTAATTGAATTCAATATAGTAAATGCATAGTCATCCATAGATTCTTCTCTACATTTGCTGCTAATACTATGCTACCTTATAATTTTATTGTTTGAGTTTGAATCAAACAAATCTGTAGCCACGCATCAAAGGGAAAAAACTAAAAATTTCGCTTCGAGTTCTGGAGGTTCTTAGCTTGGTTTTATGCTAAGTTACAAAAATATTGTAGCTAATTATGTTGAAGAAAACAAAAGGAAAGCGAGGTTGTTAGGATTCTAGTCGAATTCATGTACTACCCAGATTCCAATTTCTCCAAAAAAAAAATATAGGTGGGATAAAGACAATGATTCAGCTTTCAAACAAAGAAATAAGGGAAATTCAACACCTTTACTTACAGCTTCAACTTGAATCAGTTTGGTGTTAGCAGTAGAGAAGCAGGCTGAACAAATCAGGATTATAAATTAATTATAGAAGAGAATATAGTAAATGAGTTAGTAGAGATCTAAGAGATGGAGAATGTGAACGGCTACAAATAAGAAGTTGAGAGGAGGTTAGGGTTAGCATTTAGGAGTGGGTAGTGGGATTGGTATAGGAGGAAGGCGTGGGTAGTGCTTTAATAAAATTTAAAGTAAATTATAAGAAACCATGTTATCATTGTCACGTTTCTCATATACCATAGTACAAAAACTACATGCTCCACATCCCTGCATACTGCATTCTCCCCGCATACTGCATACTGCATACTACATACTGCATAACTATTATTACTACATACTGCATACTGCATACTGCATACTGCTGCTGTTGTGTATTAACATATGGGCACGCAGTAAGTGATCATAGTATGCTGCTGTTTTAAAGTCACCATTGTTGGTTTGATCAATGTATATAAACCATGCAGCAGCCCAATGACAACTACCCGGCGGAAGAAAGGAGGTTTCGCGACAAGAGTAGTGTCATCTCAACCAATTCAACAAGTAAGCGAGACTCCAACATCGCCACGTAAGCTAACTTACCGAGAGAAACGAAGGCTTGATCAAGCTGAGCTTCGACTCAAATATCCTGATCGAAAAAGGCGTGGTCCAACTAGGGGTTTAAAATATGTTTCCAAGTACAGAAATCATGAAGAAAAAATTAAGATTGAATTCATGGACGAGCTTGGACGTGTGGTTGGTGCAAATGCAAACGAGTTTATATGTGATTGTAGCAATTGGGTGAAGGAGTTTTATCCCCTTAATGTAGTGTACGTTTATATTTACTCTGTTGCTAATTACTTGCCCTTAAATATACATATATTTTCTTTGTCTCATTAAGTATTGGTCATTTTTAGGAATTGGCTACAAATGGATTCAGATTCGCAACAAAGATTATATAACAAGATTATGGTAAATTTTGGGCTACATGAAGCCTGTGCTTTCTTCTATTTTTGAAGTATGATCTTTCTTGTTCTTTAATAAAGCTTGATCGTCAATTTCGATTTCCTTAAAACCACTTCGAAAATAACGGTATATGCACGTTACTTGCTCTTTAAAGTTCAACAAATATGACTTGTATTGTTTCTATTACTTGATTCGTCTGGTTGTTTCTTCTGTTTCTATAATCTCTTCTGACTTTTCCTATTCTTCTTTCACTCACCTCTCACTCACACGCTACACTTCAATTTCAGGTAGATCTTATTCTAGCTTATATGGCAGCTTATGTACATACTAAAAATCAATTCAAATGTGTTGCATTGTTTGGCAGGCAAAATACGATTTACCCGAAAAAGTTGGCGATGTTAATGTGACTGAAGCATTGAGTGTCCAATGTAGTAGTCTGTACAAACATTGGCGATCTAGGCTCAAAGATGTACACTTTAAAGACAAATCGATAGCACAAGCACTAAAAAGTAGGCCGGACACTATTGATAAAGACCAATGGGCATGGCTGGTTGCTGAGCATTGGGGTAGTTTAAAGCAACAGGTTTATGCACTTTTCATTATTTTTTCTCTGCTTATTATGAGTAAAATGCTATAATATTTAAATACTTACAAAACTTTATAATATGTGATGTAGTATATTAGCCAAGTCAATGCATCCAATAGGCTCGCACAAACTGAAACGACAGCGAATGGTTCACGATCGACAGCCAGAATTTTCTATGACTTGGTGTGTGATTTTTTTATTCTTAATTAGTGCCTATGTTTTCTTGCCTTCTTCCCTTTTGAGATTTGGACTTTAAATGACCTTTTCTTTCATGCAAGATGAATGAGACAGCAGTGCAACCGTCTCAAGATGTTGAAGGATCACCAGAAACACATGAAGACCAACAAGATCCCTTATACATCAAATTATACGAGAAGACTAAAAAGTAATTTCCTAAGCGCAAGTAGATTTAGTGACTAGTTTATAAATTACTTTATGGTCCTAATATTGTGTATGATTTTATATATTAGGCATAAAACCACTGGATGGCAACCCGAAGCCGAGAAGAATTACGAAGAACTAAAAAAGCTCCATATATCTGAAATAGAGAAGCATGGTGTAGATACACTAAGTGTGAAAGCTGCCTACCTTGAGGTTTTGAAACCCACATCCGGATATGTAAGAGGACTTGGTTACGGAGCGCGGGCACCAAAGAAGAACAGAATTAAAGGAGACAACAATGAAGTAAGACTGCAGCTCTCTAAAGAAATTCAAGAGTTGAAGGATGCTGCAGCTGAACGAGAGGTTTCATTGGTTAGTCAAATTGACATGCTTAAGGCATCTAATGATGACCTTAAGATATCAAATGAGGAGCTTAGAGCTTCAAACGATGATCTTAGAACGTCTGTTTCTAGAGTGAACGTTGAGGGTATCCAACGCGAAAAGAAGCTACGAGAAGAGATGCTGATGATGTTTGAAAAAATGAGGTATTTTTTTTGTTTTCATTGAATGTGTCTTCTATCTACTTGTTCTTGGTTGCACCTTTTTCTTGAAAGTACTCCCTTTTGTGCCCGTGTTTTGCTGGTAGCGTCTTCATCGTATGTGTGCCCCATAGCAGTCTCCCCCTATGTCCGACTATAGTGTAGTCCATCTGCATCAGTAGCTGCCCCTGCATCGTATGCCCCTGCAGTAGCTGCCCCTGCATCGTATGCCCCTGCATTGTCTGCCCATGCATCGTATGCCCCTGTAGTAGCTGCCCCAGCATCGTATGCCCCTGCAGTAGCTGCCCCTGCATCATATGCCCCTGCATTGTCTGCCCATGCATCGTATGCCTCTGTAGTAGCTGCCCTTGCATCGTCTGCCCCTACATCTCTGTGGTGCCCTAGCCGAGCCTACGTCAATGACGTCAACCCACTGTAAACAACACTCTGTGAACAACACACTACACATAACATAAAACAGAAAGCACAGACTGCCAGTAGCACACAGTAGCAGCACATCAGTTGTTGTTTCTTACATTCGAAACACAATATCCTGTTTCTTCGATACATAGTGTTGCCGCCAATTTCCTGTTTCCGAAATCCCCACAACCAATTCCCAACGAGTCCCTAGCAACCCCACCCGGACCCACGTGACTTGTTGTCCTCGAGAAGGAGGCATCAGTGTTAAGAATGGTCCACTTTTGTGGAACGGAGCCAAAAGAATACGAATGAGGTTGAGAGGTTACTGTCAAGGTATGATTTACCTGTAAGTACTGGACTTTTGCTATTTTTGCTCGGGTTATGAGGTGCTTGGGGATAATTGAGTGATTTCGCAATCTCTTTCAGGATCGCCCATCATAACCTCTGTTAACTACTGGTAAAATTGCATTCTTAAGATCCCTAATCTATCGTTGTGGCATTAGAGACATGGTTTGGTAATACACCCAGGACGTTACCTACCATATGAAAGGCATGTTGAGGAAGACCACACTTTACTCAAAACCTTATAACACTAATAGGCAAACTTATTGGACGAAAATTCATGATATCCATCACATTCTTAGATCAATAATTTTAAAATAGACAAAGCACTAAAGGTATAATTTACACTCTTGACCACGGTTCCACACTCAAGAGACTTATTAGAACCTTAAGAATTAGGATCCTTTTCATAGTACCTGAACATGCCTTTAAAGAGACATAGCAGTGACCAAGGAACTTTTCATCTTACATGCCAAAAACTAGATTCTTAATGTCCTATTGTTCAACTTCAATGGGGGCCCTGATCATTGGGCAACCATTCATATTCTCCCTAAATAGTACAAACAGATATTTGTAACTTCAAGCTCAATAGCCTCATGGTCTTGCAATCACTACCATGCAACCGTACCATGCCCACCATTCATGATTCACCGCTTTAAAAACTGATTGGACAAAGTAAATCCTCTTCTACAGAACATTTTATTCTAAAGCCTCGAAATTATCAATTTTAGCTTGCAGAACTGATTGGAGCATTGAAACTTGATAAAATACAATTTTTTTGATAATATTCTTGAAATCAATTTTAGTAAGAAAGATTCAGTTTAAGGCTCTGATCTTATAACTTCACATTTTCTCGTTATTCATTAGTTCTGGTATGGGTATTAAAATCAGCTTTTTCATCAGTAAAAATTAGTTCCTATCAGTAGATTTTTCTTAGAACAAGTCTGGGTCACTAAAAAACACTAGTGAATGAGTATAGGTTACTGTCAAGGTATGATTTACCTGTAAGTACTGGACTTTTGCTATTTTTGCTCGGGTTATGAGGTGCTTGGGTGTAATTGTGAGGTTTCCCTCGATGGTACGCTTACATCTAGTCTTCCCATAGTTCATAGCACACAAAGGAGAAGGTAAGAAACCAAAGGTTGTCCGTACCTACCCTTTTAGTAAGGTTAGACCTAATCCAAGTTCTAATGTCATCATTTGGGTGGTGGTTTAAAGTCGTCCAGGTTTCCTTAGCAATATCACAACCCCTAAGGATATGGTTCGTGTCTTTGAAGGTAGCGTTACATAGGGCGCAACTCGCCTCGCCCCTAATGTTCCTTTTTCTAATTGAGTGACAGTGATTTTAGACATTTGAGATGACTTTTTATTTTGTAATGAATACTTTGTTGTTCCATATTTCTTATGTTTATTTTTTTTAACTCAAACAGGAAATCGGGCTAATGGAAAAGGATTGGCAATGATGGAGGTTGTTACGAACAATGGTTTTAGACACTTTAGTGATGTTTTTTTAAATTTTGATTGTGAATTAAGATACTTTAGTGTGTGATTTGTTTTCTTTCCGATGTTGATTAACAGATTTAACAATTAGACTACGGATTTTTATATTAGCATAGTATAACTCAGATTGTCAAATACCTTTGTTCTTTATTATATAAGTTCTCTTCTATGTTATCGTCTTATATAGTTTAGTGTTCATTATAAATATTACCCTCTTTCGGTGAAGTATTTGACTAAAGTCAACAATTATCAGGGCAACAAAAATAGTATTAGAAGCCTAATGGACTTTTGGGCAACCAAATTATCTACGCCCAAAATGTATCAGCATGCTTTTGTAGAAACCTTTTGTGCGACAAAATGTAGAACCTTTGTTGCACAAACAAGTTTTGGGCGATGAAAGATTTGGATGCACCACCATTAGATATTTGGGCGACGAAACGATTTTAGTTGCCCTTTATATGTTTGGGCGACGAGAATGTCGTTGCTCTAAGAGGTAGTATTTTCGTAGTACAAACAACTGGGGCGACGGGAACTATGTTCGTCGCACAAAATCCTTTGTGCAACGCCTTCGCGACGAAATATGATTTGTCGCCCATTCATTTGTGCGACGAAATATAGGGTTTGTGCAACGATTTTTTTGGTCGCCCAAACCAGTTTTTCTTGTAGTGTTTAAACCTTTCGTTCCTCAAATGGATCCATACTAGATCGCCAATGTTGAACTTAGGCTGCCTCCTATTTGTTTGCTCTCTCTTTGTATTGAGCATTCATCTTCTCAATTCTAGCTTTGACTTGCTCACATGTCTTCTTGAAAGTGTCGAACCTTTTCTTTCCATCCACATGAATTTCAGATTTTGTTAATAAAATAAATTGGAAGAAAAGGATTGATACCATAGACCACCTCAAATGGAGATTGAGAAGTAGTAGGTAAATGAGCTCGATTATAAGCAAATTCAGCATGAGCTAGCTTCATATCCCAATCCTTTTGTGTCTTGCTCACCAAGCCACGCAATAGAGCTCCAAGAGTTCGATTTGTAACTTCAGTTTGGCCATCTGTCTGAGGGTGATGACTAGTACTGAAGAGTAACTTAGTTCCCACCATCTTCCACAAGCTCCTCCAAAAGTGACTGAGGAACTTTGAATCTCGATCGCTAACAATACTTCTAGGGATTCCATGTAGGCAAATGATCTCCCTAAAGTACAAATCAGCAACATGTAAAGCATCATCAGTTTTATACATAGGAATGAAATGAGCCATCTTAGAGAATCGATCTACCACCACCATGATAACATCTTTTCCCCTTTGAGTTCGAGGCAAACCCACAATGAAATCCATACTCACACTATCCCAAGGAGAATTAGGGACTGGCAATGGAGTATATAGGCCTTTATGAAAAGTACTCTTAGCCTTTTGACAAGTAGCACACTTATTAACCACCATGTGAACATCCTTCACCATGCTAGGCCAATGGAAATTCTCACTCAAGGTGTCTAAGGTCTTTTGAATGCAAAATGAACAGCCACCCTACCACTATGGACTTCTCTCACAAGCAACTCCCTCACGCCACTCTTAGGAACACATAGCTTATTCCCCTTAAAAAGGAATCCTTCTTGAACTACATACAAACCATTAGGGTTAGTAAAAGAATTTCCAAAGTCATCATCATTAACATACAATTCCTTTAAGTGATCAAACCCTAAGATTCTAGCATCAACCATAGTTAAGAGATAGGATCGCCTAGAAAGAGCATCAGCAACAACATTACTCTTTCCTTCTTTGTACTTAGAAGAAAAAGTAAAAGATTGTAGGAATCCAACCCACTTGGTGTGCCTATGATTGAGCTTTTGCTGTCCATGGATGTGCTTGAGTGCTTCATGGTATGAATGGAGAATGAAAGGCTTGGGCCTCAAGTGTTGGGACCAATGATCCAAGGCCCTCACAATAGCATAGAACTCACGATCATAGTTGGAGTAATTGAGTTTGGCGTCACTCAATTTCTCACTAAAGTATGCAATAGACCTCTTCTCTTGAATCAAAACAGCACCTACTCTAATTCCACTTGCATCACACTCTACCTATAACAATTTAGGGAAATCTGGCAAGGTAAGGATAGGCGCGTTGCAAAGGAGCCTCTTCACCTCTTCAAATGATCTTTGAGCTTGAGAGTTCCAAGAAAACTCTCCCTTCTTCATCAATTTAGTGATTGGAGCCATAATTGTTGAGAAGTTTCGAATGAACCTCCTATAAAAGGAAGCTAAGCCATGGAAACTTCGACATTCATGAGCATTTGTAGGCGCCAACCATGAGCAAATAGCTTTGACTTTCTCTTGATCAACATGTACTCCATCCCTAGACACAATATATCCAAGAAAAACAATACTAGGTACAAGAAAGTCACACTTTTCCATCTTTCCATACAATTTTTGCTCTCTCAATTTTTCAAATAAAAGTCTTAAATGAGCTAAATGAGAATCAATACTAGTACTATACACAAGAATATCATCTAAATAGACAATAATGAACTTGTTAAGAAAGGGACGTAGTACCTCATTAATTAGCCTCATAAAAGAACTAGGAGCATTGCATAGACCAAAGAGCATCACCATCCACTCATATAGACCTTGTTTGGTCTTGAAAGCAGTTTTCCACTCATCTCCTTCTCGAATTCTCATTTGGTGGTAACCACTCCTTAGATCAATCTTCAAAAATATTATAGCTCCATGTAACTCATCAAGCATGTCCTCCAATCTTGGCATAGGAAAACGATACTTGATTGTGATGTTGTTGACAGCTCTACTATCAATGCACATCCTCCATGTACCATCCTTCTTAGGGACAAGAAGGGCAGGAACGGCGCATGGACTCATACTTTCTCTCACATAGCCTCATTCAATCAACTCTTCAATTTGCCTTTGTAGCTCCTTAGAAGCCACGGGATCACATCTATAAGCTGGCTTGTTTGGCAAAGGTGGGCCTAGCACTAGATCAATAGCATGCTCAATTCCTCTCAAAGGTGGTAACCCTTGAGGCAACTCTTCGGGGAAAACATCCCCAAACTCCTCCAACAAAGCTGCAAGGTTAGGATCTTTCACAGTAACATCATTAGTCAAAGTACATTTAACAAACAAAACATAACTATGACCCTCTAATTCGACCTCTTTCTCGAACTCCTTGGCCGAAAGGAACAAGCTCGGTTTCTTTTAAACCTTCTTTGGCTCAATAGTGTTAGGAGACAAGGGCATAAGTCGAATCCTCTTAGACCCCATCAAAACAGAATACACATTGGTTTCCCCCTCATGAATAACCTTTCGATCAAATTGCCAAGGTCTACCAAGAAGAATATGACAAGCACTCATAGGAAGAACATCACCCCACAATTCATCTTTATAGCTACCAATCGAAAAAGAAACAAGGGTCTGTTTCTTAACAGTCAAACCAGTTTTTTCATCCAACCAACTCAACTTATAGGGACAAGGATGATCTCTAACCAACAAGTTCAACTTAGCAACCACATTAGATGCCACCACATTAGTGCAAGATCCACTATCAATAATCACATTGCAAGATAAATCAGTATGAAACAAGTTCTCTCTTTGCTCATGATTAGGTGAGTGATTAACATGTAATGTCCTCCTAACAACTCCAATCATCCTAGAGTCATCTTCAGCATAGGCATCCTCATCCTCAACCTCATCACTCTCATGGTCACTTTCCACCACATAGTCATAAGTTCTCTCTTCCTCCTCTAAGATCATGTATTGTTTTATAGTGAGGGATTTTCTAGTGGGACAATTTGAGGCAATATGACCCCTCCCTTGACACTTAAAACACTTTCGAGAATCATCAAACTTTTCTCTCGAAACAACCAATTTAGGGCGCTCCCCCTTGTTTTCCCCTTAGAAGGAAAGTCTTTCTTTTCAAAGGTCTTAGAAGATGAAGGGTACATAGGATTAGGGCTTTTGAAAGTGGTGCTTTTCCCCCCATAGAGTTTCTTATCTTCAAGTTCATGACGTTCAAATTTTAAGGCCAATTGACACACATCATCGAAAGTACTATAGTTGGCAATGTCAATTTTTCGAGCAATAGATTTATGAAGTCCTCCAATAAATCTAGCAATTTTCTCTTGTTCGACCTCCTCATTACCACAAAGCAGACACAATCTATCAAATTCCAAAGTAAAGTCATGAACACTCAAAGAACTTTGGGTTAAGTCACGTTTCCTCATGTATTGCCTTTGAACAAAATCACTTGGAATGAATCTTTCTTTCAATTTCTTTTTAAGCTTTTCCCAACTTTTAAGCTTAGGTTTTCCAAGTTTTGCCCTTTTTGATTTTAGACTCTCTAACCAAATTCCAGCATATTTAGTTAGTCTAATGATGGCAATTTTATACTTCTTTTCATCATCAAACCCTTTATAGTCACAAATCTTTTCAAGTCGTCTAATCCATTCAAGCAAATCTTCAGGATTAGAATCGCCAGTAAAATCATCCAATTTTATTCCCCTATCATCATCATAAGTGGATTTAACATGTGGCACACACATCATGATCAGATTCATAGTCAACATGATTAGGGTCGTTTTTTCTTCTAACAATATCATGCAAGGCTAAATGGGCGATTTCTAACTTTTTAGCCCTTTCCCTATCTTCCCTAGACCTAGCTCGGTCCTCTTCAGTGGCAATAAGCAAATCATGCAACATTTTCTCAAGTTTCTCCACACTAGACATGATTTAAAGCTTTAAAACAAACAAATATGCCACAATGCCACACGCCAACAAGAAGAATGGCAGCCAAGAACCACACAAACCCTAGCAAGGATCGAAATCAACAACTAGAATTAACTAGTTTAGAATGCTTACCAAGAAAGCCGGACTCTTTCTTTCCTCACCCTCCTGGAAAATCTGATACAAATTGATATGAATGCAGCCCCAAGAGCATCCAAGGAAGAATCCAAGCAAAGGATCCTAAAGTAACTAAGTCCGAAAATTGTCAAGAACACCTCCAAGAAAACCGTCCAAGAATCAACCAAGAACGATCAAGAACTGGATATGATAATTAAATCTAACACTCCTGAAAGATTTAATTAACTTTAATCTCACTTTAAACCACTCCTGGAATTAAGTAGATTAATCACTAAATTAATTAACACTCCTGAAAATTAATTCAATGGCCGAAAATAATAGAATCAACTATTAAGTTCTTAAACACAAGTTTTTAGCTAAATCACACATACCCTTGTAATGTGGTATGTCGTGTATTTATTATTAACCAATGACAAGAACAAACTTTTCCTCCAAACAACCACATAGCCGAAAATCAGCATAATATCCCAAGAGATTACAATCTAATCAACTTGCTAATTAATCCCTAAAATCTAGGAGAGAATAAAGGAGAAGATAGAATCAAATCTTCCCTTAATAGGCGCCTAGTGTGAACACTTAGGGATTATGGCAACTAATCAGCAACTTGCCTAGTGTGAACCCTTAGGGAATATTACAACTCAACTACAACTTGCAATACTTGGAGTACAAGGACTCAAAACCCTAAGGAGAACCGAATATACTAGTAATTTCGGCCCTAATGACTTTACTGAAATTAAAAGACTTAATTAAATATAACTAATACTCTAAATGGACTCCAAAACATGGGCTAGACGCCCCTCATATCATCCTTCATGGACTAGGCTCATCTTCCCAAGTAATCATGGATACAAAGGAAGAGTTGGACTTTAATGTGAATCCAAAAGCTTCAAGGACCAAACAAATGGGCTCATCTCCATGTGTTGACTTTTGACTTTGACTTGGGCCTTGACTTGTATCAGGAGGAGCATCATAAGCAATGCCACTATAAAGAGTGATGGCATTCACGTGCTCCCTCTGAATGGGTTTCCCTGGCAATTCCTCTTGACACCTCTGAGCACTATTGCTTGCCAATTGTGTAATTTGAGTCTCGAGAAGTTTGATGTGCTTCTTTTGGGCTCTTTGTGCCTCCTCATTAGTCTTTTGCATGCTCAAAATCAACTTCATCAATTCAGATGTGGTAGGCTCTTGGGGGGTATTTGTGGAGGTGGAGTTTGGAAATTTTGTGGGGATTGGAAGTTGTTAGGGTGGTGGAAGTTTTATGGTGGAGGTCTACCAGAGGGGTTTTGGTAGTAAGAGGGTTTAGGATGATTTTGTGGAGGTGGAGGTTGATAGTTTTGCTGATTTTGGTAGTTGTATGCAGGGGGAAAGTTATGCGGTCTTTCTTGAAAAGCATTTGTCTGCTCCATCTGATGTTGACTGAACTGACACTCATGCCCAAAATGATCTTTCACACCACATACCTCGCAGTAAGATGAGGTAATGGGTGCCATGGCAGACATAACATTAATACTCAAGGGAGGTGCTGTCGAGGAAGAGGATTTCAATGTGTCAATCTGCTGGCTCAGCTTCGCCATCTGCAAAGTCAGCAACGCTAGGGCGTCTACCTCTAGTACCTTCCTTGTGAGGCTTCGGGAAGTGGAATGATCATTGGTTTGCAAGGTTTGAAAGAAAATCATAGCCTACATCCACTTCCTTATCCAGAAAAACTCCTCCTGCAGACGAGTCAACAATACTCTTCGTCTGAGGCTGCCGACCATTGGTGCAGACCATTGTAGAATGTCTGCGTCAAGAACCATTTGTCCATGTTGTGATGTGGACACTCTCTCTGCAAATATCTGACCTAGCCCACGCTTCCCGAAGTGTTTCATCAGGCTCTTGGGGAAACGTGGCTAGTTTATTTCTGATTTCTGCTGTCTTTGTCGGGGGATAGTACTCTCTCAGGAACGCAGCAGAAATCTCCGACCATTCAGACACTTTGATGTCGTTGAACCACTTCTGAGCTCTGTCTCGGAGTGAAAACTCGAATAACCTAACCTTCAATTGCTCCAGTGTGACTCCTTGATGCTTTACAGTTGGGAGAGTTGTTGAAATCTCTGCAAATGATTGGCCGGATCTTCAATAGGATGCCCACCAAACTGATTTTGCTTAACCATGCTGATGAGTCCAGGCTTAATCTCGAAATTATTAGCGGCGATGGTGGGCCAGTAAAAAGACCATCTGGGTCGGGCACCCCATATGAATTCAGTGATTTAGACATAACCGAACTCGAAGTGTCTGATCCAGAGGTGTTCAGCTGAACAGACTATTTTTCTCTCTGAATTTTCTTTCGAATCTGCCTGATTGTCCTTGTAAGATTGGGATCTGCTGGGATGGGGGAACCGTTTCTTTGAGACCTGGGCATACAAAAGAAACAAAAAGAAGCAGTAAAACGTACCTCAATTGGAACAATGAAGTTCCCATGAGACACAGAGAAGTAGACCAAATAACCAAACAAAAACTTAGAAAGTTAGCCGTCTCCCCGGCAACGACGCCAAAATTTGACAGGCTAAAGTCGTATCACCTAGTCAAAGATAAATCCTAAGTCCTCTAACAATGATAGTCAAGGGAAGTAGGGTCGAATCCACAGAGAGACGGAGTACTAAGTTAATATTTAGCTATACAACTACTTTAGACAAAATCAGATAGGAATCAACTGAACTACTAATTAAACACTAGAAAGCAATATAAAATGGATTTTACTCTATGAAATAAAGGTCTAGGGAATTAGTTCGGTCCACCATGCTTATAACAATCAAGGGATCAAACAATGATCAGAACCTAGGTCAAGAATCGATAGATTAGAACAATGTCAAGCTATGGTTAAGTCTTAACGCCTATAATTCAATATATGCAGCATGTTCACAAACATAATCAGAATTACTGATGTGTACTAGGCCTCTAAAAGTAAGACGTGTCTGTGCAAACAATTATTGCCCTCAAGTAATTAAAGAAACTGCGCAATAACGTTAATTACTCAATAAGAATAAATCACACCATAATCAAACTCATCAAAACCTAGAAACTAATAGTAACTCAATTAATCAAGGTATAAACATGGCTTCCCTCACCAAATCCCTAGAAATTAAACTACTCAGACATAATTAAATCAACAATAACAAATCTAATAAGAAACCCTAATTTCAACATCATGAATAAATTGAATAATTAAACTAAGCAATCAAAGTAACTAAAGAGATTAAGAGTGGAGAAGAATACCAATTGACGGAAAGCAATAACTTTTATTGAAATCAAATACGAGGTTCAATCACCTTTAATCTAATCTAAAGTGTTTAATGTAAATAAAACTCTCTAAAACTAAGTTAAGAAATATTGGAAATAAAATAGAATAAAGATGTCTCTAAAAATATGAGGAAAAACTATTTATAATAGCCCCCAAAAGTCTAATTAAACGGAAAATAAAAGATAGAATTCCGCGTAATCGAGTACCGGACCCGATCGGGCGAAGGGCCACCCGATCGGGCCCATACTAAATTTTGGCTCAACTTCATTTTGGATTCCACGTAGCCCAGCATTAATATGGGAGTAGCGGGCCTCCCACCCGATTGTGTCGGGTAGAACCCGCCCGATCGGGTCCATAGTAACCCAGGGCCCAGCAGCTCTTGAATAGCGAATCAACAACAACAACATGAAAAATCAGCCCACCCGATCAACAGCCCGATCGGGTCTTCCATCGGGTCTAGGGTAGAGAGGCCCAACACTTGCCTCTTGTTTCACGCAGCTGGCAGCATCAAACTGCGAAGACAGGAATTTGGGCCAGCCCCATCGGGTGGGCCTTGCCCCATCGGGTTGGTAGTAAGACTACCCATTACAATTTCTTTCGTTCTCCCGCCCGATGGGGTCGGGCTATGTCCGCCCGATCGGTCTATTTTCTGCCCGATCAGAGTACGGGAAGCTCCTTTTTGACTCTTTGACTCTCAATTCTTTACGTTTAGGGGTCTTGGGACCTCCTAAACTATCCATAAAGCTCGTGAGCCATCTTACGTGCCTTGTAACATCTCGTAAAGTCGTGGCTGCTTCCAAATAGCTCGAAAAGAAGGAGAAAACTCCCTAAAACCTGCAATTCAACACTAAAACACAAAACCATAACTATATACTATAGTTAGCATAAAACAGCTCCGAAGAGCTCCAATGACGCACAAAATAGCTCATAAATAGGGGAGAAAACTCTATATAAATATGTGATAGCACTTATCTCAAAGTGGAAGTTGTTTATTTGGAAACATTGGAGGAATATTCTTCCAACGAAGGACAACCTCGAAACGATAGGTATCATGGGTGATCCGAGTTGTCCGCTATGCATTCTTTCCCAGGAAACTGCACTACATCTCTTTGGTGGTTGTCCATAGCAGGATAACTTTGGCAGGATACTCCTACCTTGAACCTAGTTAAGATGCAGTCTACTATGACCTTGACTGAACTAATCCAAAACACGATTGAACAACTACCGGATTCCTCGGACGGTGATAGTGGAACCTAGTTACATTTGTGATCAGTCAATGGACTATATGGTATTCGCCGAACAACCAAATCTTCAGGGATATCCCAGCAACTCCTCCTCAAATGAGGGAGAGCAAAAGTAGTGCTTGGGCCCAAATCCTATCTTTTCACACCCAAACCATAGGTCACATGGGTCAAGCTCTTCAACCCTGAACAGACTCGGAAGTCAGCATTTCTCACCCTCTAAGATTCAATTTAGCTAACCTAGGGAGAATGTTACAAGGAGCACCAATGCATACTATTGAATCTGATGGATTCTGGGACAAAACTATGAAATCAACTAGAATGGCATGGCTCCTTAGCTGTAAGTTATTCGCGTGCGTACAAGAATAGTTATCGATAGGCAAAGCCATGGACTAATCAAACATCATAGAGTTGCTCCACAATTACAAATAGACAGCACGAAGCAGCTAGGTAGGTGCGTGTCTCCTTAGCCCAAAACAAGTTGGTTACATCAGCGTAGTTGGGCCTGAGTTTATATATAAAGTGGTCATACTCATTTATGAAAAGCAAAAAAAAGGAAATAGAATGGGGAAAACAAAAGTGTAGTGTTGTTGTGAAGCGAATGAGTGAGAGGAGAGTCAGGAGAGGGTGATAGTTAGCAATAAGAGCGGAGTGTTTTTCTGTTTCCACTGAAAAGGGAAAGGGAGGAGTTGCTGTGTATCTGGGCTAGGGTTTCTCCGGATCTGAAGTGGGGATGGCGGATTGTGATGCTGGAAAGTTGTTCGTGGGTGGAATCTCAAAGGATACAAGCGACACTACACTAAGAGATCACTTCAGCAAATACGGTGAAGTTTCATCCTCCATTATTGCTAAAGATCGCCTCACTGGTGGCCCTAGAGGTTTTGGTTTCGTTACTTTTTCTGACCCCTCTTCTCTTCATCAAGCCCTCCTTCATCATCACCTTATTGCTGGTAGACCGGTCAGTTTTTCCCCCTTTTTTTTATAATTATTATATCCTATGTTTCATTATCGATTAATACCCTAGATTCTAATAATTTCTTATGCTTCTTACAATGTGCCTTTATTTTGGATTTTTAGATATATAATTCCCGGAGATTTGAATGATTCAGTATCATTAGTGTTTTGTTGATTGTTTGAATTTTGATTAAATGCGCTCTATCTTTGGAAATAAGTTTTTATTTGGTTTTTCTGGGGTTTGATTTTTTTTATATATATGTTTCTTGTCGCTTTGGTAATGTCGTAATTCTTTAGGTAGAAGTGAAAAAAGCTATTCCGAGAAATGAACAACAATCAAATGCTTCTCAACAACAGTATCAATATCAACAGCAACAGCAACAACAACAGCGACACCAATTGCGACAGCAACAACACGGGCAGGGTCAGTCTTATGCAGGTAAAGGATCTGTTAGGAATATAAATGGTAGTTATGGAGGTAGCAACAATGATCAATACTTAAGAGCGAAGAAGATCTTTGTAGGGGGTTTGTCGGCTAATCTAACTGAGGAGGAGTTTAAGAATTATTTTGAGAAGTTTGGTAGGATTACAGATGTTGTTGTGATGCATGACAACACTACTAACAGGCCCAGAGGATTTGGGTTTATTACTTTCGATTCCGAAGAAGTTGTTGATAAACTCATGCTTAAGAGTCATCATGAGCTCGGTGGTAAACGGGTCGAGGTTAAGAGGGCTGTTCCTAGGGATGCAACTAGGAATTTTAACAGCGGAACTAACTCTAGATATGGTGGCGGCAGATTCTCCCCTGCTGCTTCTGCTTATCCGGAAGATAACAATTGGCAGAGAAGTCCCACCACATATGTGAATTATCCAGCTCAAGTTCCCCTTTCCACCACCTATCCTGGCTATTACTACGGTGGTGTCTATGGTGCTGGTTATCCTGTTGGCGGCTATGGTGTGTTTGGTTATGGGATGCCCCTAGTTCCTCCTAGGACTCCTTGGAATGCTGTTGGAATGATGGGGGCTCGACCTTTTCACTATGGCACCGGGTTTTATCCCACTGGAGTCAATGGGGGCGTTGCTTTGATGGGAATGATTAATGGCTATAATGGCATTGTAGAAACTGGAGCTAATGTAAAACCAGGTCAGGATGTCACTGGCAACACTCAGGTGTCTGCAAATGACGCCCCTCGTCAAATGAATGGAGCGAGGTCCGATGTTGATGATTCGAGTTCAAAGATTGGGATAGGGGCTGTGAATGCCAAGAAGATTTCAAGAAATCCTGATGCGCTAGTGCAGTCAAAGGTACCTCCTGTGGGTGAGTCTAGCTGACCGAATTCCACGCTGTAACCACGAATGTCACAATGTTGATGATTCATACGCTGAAGGAGTCGAGGCTGTTTCGCTGTCTCTGTACAATAGTACTTTTGTTATCTCCTTCTTTTCGCTGTCTATTCAACTCGTCATATATATCGATCCTTTTTATATTTCTTATTCCATTTTATAACTTTTTCGGTACAGGATTCGTATTTCTGTAATATAGTACTAGCTTCTCACTGCAGAAATGTCTGTCCTATGCTGCCTGGTTTATTATTACCTTCTATTTACGGAAACCATAGCTTTCCCTCGATGTAGATAGGGTACTTACTCAAAGTAGTGCGGGAGAGGAGGGGGTGACAGAAGTAATACTTGTTGACTCTCTAACTATTCACTCAGGGGGTCGTTGTTGCTTGTGCTCTTTCTGATTCTTTTTTGGCGGCTTCAAACATATGAAGGTATTCCAACCTTGCTTATAAGGCTGCTTTTCCAAGATACTGAACACATCTGAAACTTTCAGTAGTTCAGTTGGACTGATGGAAGTTACCTATTCTTGCTTTTATTGTTCTTGTGGTTGCTCTATTCGTGATCTGATTGGGAATGTTCAAGGCATATATTTAGGCTGTTCTGCTGCTGATATGTACGTATGTGTGGGATTGAATAACTTCGTTCTTTTGTGACTATGATCATATGGTAATTTGTGAAACTGACTGCAGTATTTGCTTTTTGTTTGCGTTTAGCGCCATAATGTTTTGTATGTATAGTATGCAAGGTTAGAACTTGGAGTTGCGGAGTTTCCTCAAAGTCATGCTGCTATTAACTGACAGTTTGACATAGCAGACAGAACCAGATAGAAACTGGGAAAAGAAACGGGATCATCTGTCTATTGAGGGAAGATACAACTGTATGAATTATGATAACTTAAGAAAGTATTAAACATATGATACAACTCTACGAATGGTCACCTATGTATAAAAGATTCTACCGACAGTCACCTATCATACAACTTTATATGATATCCGAATTGCCCACTATTATGGATTAGTTCCAATTGAATCATCACAACAACTATAGTTGAAAAAATGGTCAACACAAGAAACGAAAGAGAGTAAATGCGGAGTACATACCATACTACTTCACATACAATTAATATAATAAACATATCTTAATCCAAACCAATTTGTAAAATGACTGGAAACTAAAGCATACCAAACAAAGACCTCTAGTTAAGCCTATGCGACAGCGAAAATTCATCCGCTAAATACCACTAAATTATATAATTTTGTTTTTTATTTATTTTTTAATTTAAAAATATTTATGTATTGAAAAAACAAATTGGAGTTGTTTTAGGAATACTGTCTTTGCCTCCTTTTGCAAAGCATTAAGGAAGAGCACAAGACATAGGATTAAGAAGACCATATACCTAATTCCGCCAACAATGAACTCCAACCACCGTCTGCCGTCAGCCCCGCACACACCAAACGCCAACCACCAGCCGTCGCTTCCTACTCATTGCCGTCAGCATCGTGAACGCCGACCACTGCTCATCTGTCTTCATCGTCGTCATTTGCGTGTTGAAACCATGAAAGGTCTAACTATCTTTTTCTTTGTAATATGTAATTGGTCTAACCATATTTCTTGCAAATTTTGAATTAGACTGAAACCACCACCATTAGAGTCTCTTTGCGCCACCAATTTGTCGTTTGTCTCTGAGTGGTCGCCGGCAATTTGGTGTTTTTTATTCTGAGTTTGCTATTTTGTATAGAGTACTTTTTGTCTGTAACCTAGCTGTAGAATTGAATAGCTGTAGTTGTAGAATTGAGTAGCTGCATAATTAACTTGATAAGTTTGTGTAGCTGTTTTTTTTAAGCATCTATTAGTATAAGGTTGTATTGAATTATGTAGCTGTAGAATTGAGTAGATGCATAATTCAATTGAATTCTTTATAAGTTTTTGTAGGTGTTAGTGATTGAGTTTCTTTAAATTAAAAAACTTGTTAGTATTATTTAGTCTTTTTTTTGCAGTTTGTTAGTAGGTGTTGTTGTAACATGGCAAAAGAGAACATGTGGACCATTTAAAGGGTCTCACGTGTCCCAATAGCATCAGGACATATAGGCCCTTGAACAAGTGACACGTGTCAGAAGCCAGAAGGCGACACGTGAAGCCTACAGGAAGGGTATTTGATGACATCCCTATGACTGAATAAGAGACCCATTTATTCCCTAAATGAGGGAATAATCAGCCCAAACTCCAATTAAATATAGTAAATGATTGGTTGAGAGACCCAAAGCAATGAAACTTTGACAAGTGTCACCATTCCATTGTTCAACCAATTACACATTTCTATTTTAGGGTGCACCTTCTCATTTGCAAACATTATAAATAGTCCCTAAAAACAGGTAAAAGGTAGAATCTCACCTACTCCCTAAACTTACTCTGTCCACATATAGTTAGAATTTCTCTCACAAATACTGACTTAGGCATCAGAGGGGGAATCAACTTCCAAACCTCTGGGGTTGGTTTCCTTGTTTTCAGGTTCGATTACGGAGCAACGAGCATCTCTGCACAAGTCTCGGAAAGAACTCAGCTACAAGAGTTGGAAGAAGAGTTTAGCTATCCAAAGCTAACATCATTTGGCACCGTCTGTGGGGAGATGCAGAGATGACATACTGCCATTCATCTAACCAAGTCTGATGTCAGGGTCAGCAAGCTGTAGTAGAGAATACAGTGGACGATGAACGTCCAACAAGAGGTAGAGATGGGCCTCGCCTGGAGAGAGCAGATGTGGTGCTGGAAGAAAACCTGGATCGTCTAGTGACAGTAGCCCATCTGGGAACGTCCTGAACGACTTTCAATCGAAAGTCGCAGCTGCTGTTCAGGACAGATTAAGAGCAATATTTTGTTCTTTCAGCACAATGGAGCTACGGTTGCCCAAAATGAGCCTCTTCGTGGTCGTTCACAAGTGGATGTGGCAGGACCCAATCGTCCTACTCGCCCAGCAAGTAAGGGAAAACGTCCAGCCCGGAGTGAGCAGGCAAGGAAATTGGGTTGGAACCTAGTTGTAAGGTCTCAAGAAGATCGTCCAATAGATGAACGACGCATGGCTACAGACGCCAGATTTTATCTGCAAGCAAAAAGGGAGGCTGGCCTTCAGAGGTCAGTCACTGGGATCGACATCCTATTTGATAGACCCCCCGTTGAAAGTCTTCTCCCAGACGGGGGTTGGTGGACCCACCCCCACACTTCGTCGTCATCAGGAAAAGACTGTGAGTCAACCGAATGTGTACCGACGAGGGACCCCAGCACATACATCATCAAACCCGGTTATCAGGGAATACCGTCAAGAAAATATACCTGTCATAAGAAGGATGGGGGCCTTAAGTATTGATTGGCCAACTCCTTTCTCGGCCAGGATTATGGAAGCTCCGCCATACCCTAAAGTCAATCTGTCAACAATTGAACCCTTTAATGGTACAACAGATCCTGACGATCATCTGTCAGCTTACAAACATCAGATGTATGTCCAGGCGGTAGATGACGTTACCTGGTGTAAGAATTTCCCAGCTAATTTGAAGGGAGTAGCTCAGAAGTGGTTTAACAATCTCCCAACCACCTCAGTGAACAATTTCACTAAGCTTAGTCTGTTGTTTACCAGTCACTTTGTGGCCAAGCGTCAAGAGCAAAAGACCAGCATGCATTTGGGTAAGGTCATCCAGGGACCGAAGGAGGCTTTGCGTAGTTTTGTTAAGAGATTTAACCTCGAGGCACTTCAGATACAAGATCTGAATGCAAGGGTCGCCTTTGTTGCCTTCATCAGGGGATTGCGCCCTGGGAGCTTTAAGTTTGATCTAGTTAAGAAGAAGATAAGCACTCTAACTGAAGCCCTGAGGGAGGCTGAAGCTTTTATACACGCAACGGAGGTTTGTGCTGAAGCCAAACATCCTGAGTCGAAGAAGCTTGAGGAGTCTGTTCCCATAAAAAAGAACAACCTGGACGGTGGCATCAACGACGACCTCATTTAAAAAGGGAAAACGAAGAGAAAGAGAAGCCACAGAATCAGCCGACCCTATAGAGTTTAACAATGATCAATACTCTATACTTATGGAGATTAAGGACCTGCATGATCTCAAGGCTCCAGTAGAAGTGAAGACGCCCTACCAAAATAGGGATAGAAGCAAGTTTGCCATTTCCACAAAGATTGTGGTCATGAGACGAATGAATGTACGCATTTGAAAAAAGCTCTAGAAGAATTAGCTCGGCAAGGAAAGATGAATACCTATCTTCCTCAAGCAGGTAAGAAATTTCAAAAAAGAAATGATCGGTTTGGAAAAAAGAAAGAGAATGATAGTACAGATGAGGATGTAGTGCTAGTGATCTCGGGAGGATTTGCAGCTAGAGGACCTACAAATACAGGGCATAAGAGTTATCTCAGGGAACTCAGTCAAGTCCTACTGACGGATGACACCAAGATTGAGCCTTTTCCCAACGTGGTTGTCAGCGAGAATGATAGAGGAAAATCAAGAACTCCTCATGATGATCCATTGGTGGTAGAAATGAAGATTGTCAATTTGAAAGTAAGAAGAATCTTGATAGACACGGGCAGCTCAACTGATATAATCAATGCTAATTGTCTTTCCCGGCTGAAATTCGACGAGGATCAATTGCTCTCGGTTCACCATCCAATCAATGGATTTGGGGGAGGAGTTATTCATCCAATGGGAATCGTATCATTGCCCGTCCGACTTGGGGAAAAAGAAAATTCAAGAATTCCTTTTGTTAAGTTTTTGGTAGTAAGGGATCTCACGGCCTACAATGTCATCCTAGGTCGGCCAACACTTAATCATATCAAGGCGGTGGTAGTTACACACTTGATGCTGATGAAGTTTGAGTGTGACGATGGTCAAGTAAGGTCACTCTATGGTGACCAACGAACTGCTAGAGAATGTTACTTGACCACGTTAAGGCCTTCGTCCTGGAAGCCAGAAGAGAAAGAAGAAAGACCAGAGAACCCAACAGACAAAATGAAGGTTGCTTCCTCAAGGAAAGCGTCTGGGGAACTGGCGAGTAAAAAGAGGAAATTAACCATGGTAAAGAAAGAGCTTGTATCTTCAGCAGAGGTAATGGACATCATGGGAATGACGACTGAACGTCCAGAACCGGCAGATGAGCCCATTACTATTTGTTTGGACGAAACTCGTCCATAGAAAACTCTTCAGCTAGGTTCCTCTCTTGATCCTGAACTAAAGGAAGTGTTAGTGAATTTACTCAGAGAATTCCAAGATGTTTTTGCTTACATTACAGAAGAAATGCCCGGGATTTATCCTGAGGTTGTCGTACATCGGCTGAATGTTGATCCTTCCAAAAAGTCCGTTCGGCAGAAAAAGAGACACCTAGGTCCAGCTAAGAATCAAGTCGTGGATGAGGAGGTTAAGAGATTGATAGATGCAGGCTTCATCAGAGAAACTCACTACCCAGATTGGATAGCAAATGTAGTGATGGTGCCGAAGCCCAATGGGACATGGAGAATGTTTGTAGACTACACAGATCTAAACAAGGCATGTCCCAAGGATAGCTTCCCTCTGCAAAAATTGGATCGGCTGGTCGACTCCACAACCGGATATGCACTGTTAAGCTTTATGGATGCCTATTTTGGTTTCCATCAAATACTAATGTGGCCAGCTGACCAAGATAAGACCTCCTTTATCACTGAAAAGGGTCTATATGGTTGGCTGATGATGCCATTCGGCCTTAGGAATGCCCCAGCCACTTTTTAGAGACTCATCAACAGTATTTTTTAACCTCGCCTGGGGAGAAATATGGAAGCATACATAGATTATATGATTGTCAAAATCCCTGTTGAGAACGACCATGTTGGTGACTTGAAAGAAACCTTTGAAACTCTCAGAAAATACAAGTTAGTGTGTTTTTGGGGTGTCAGTGGGAAAGTTTTTGGGATTCCTGGTAGATCAGAGGGGTATTCAAGAAAATCCTGAAAAAGATTCAAGCAATCCTCGACATGAAATCCTCGTCAAGGATAAAGGAAGTGCAACGCCTGATAGGTTGCTTGGCTGCATTAGGACGATTTCCGTCAAAGTCAGGAGACAAGTGCCATCCTTTCTTTGCTGCCATCAAGAAAAAGGCTAGGTTTGAATGGACGGCGGAAGCTGAGGAAGCGCTACAGAAGGTAAAAGACCATTTACGTCAGCTCCCACGTCTAGTCAGTCCAGTTGAGGAAGAGAAGCTTTTTGTATACTTAGCCGTCTCACCAGATGCTGTTAGTGTTGTCCTCCTGGCTGAGAGGGAAAATGTGCAAGTGCCAGTATACTTTGTCAGTCATGTGTTGAAGGAAGCCGAAACTAGATACAGTACGATGGAGAAGTTTGGTCTAGCGTTGGCAATGGCTAGCCGAAAATTACGTCGATATTTCTTTGCACACAGCATAGTGGTCTACACTGACCAACCTATCAAGAAAGTATTACAAAAGATGGAAACAGCGGGAAAAATGTTGAAATGGGCCGTAGAACTAAATATGTTCGATATTGTGATCGAACCCCGAAAGGCCATAAAAGGACAAGCTCGACTAATTTCATTGTCGAATTAACCCGACAAGAAGTGAAGCAGGTTAGTGATCCTGCTGAAGGAAGCACACATTGGACACTGATGGTTGATGGCTCGTCCACCGCTAATGGGAGTGGGACAAGAATTATTTGTCAATCCCCCGAAGGGGATAAGTTCAGGTATGCCATGCGCTTTGAATTCCAGGCATCCAATAACGAGGCCGAGTACGAAGCACTCTTAGATGGGATCAAGATGTGCAAGGCAACAGGGGCTCAGGAAATTGAGGCGAAGTCAAACTCTCTTCTGGTGGTCAGTCAAGTAAATGGAGAGTACGAATGCAAGGAAAGTTCCATGGCCCAATATGTGAAGCTGATCAAAGATGAAGTAGGACAACTGAGGAGGTTCGTCCTGAGACAAGTGCCCAGATCAGAGAACAACCAAGCCGATGCTCTTTTAAAGCTTGTCAGCTCAGCTACCTGTGATACGTCTAGAACAGTTTTTTGGGAAATCAAGAAAGGGAAAAGTATAGACGAAGAGGAAGTCATGTTTCTCAGTAGAGGAAACACATGGATGGACCCAATCATAGATTTCAAGAAGACTGATCAGTTACCCGACGACCCTATTGAGTCTAAATATATCAGGGCGAAGGATAATTGGTTTCTGTTGTGGGATGAAACCCTGTACAAGAAATCCTTTAACCGACCACTTCTGAAGTGTATAACTAAGGATGATGGTATGGAAGTCTTGAGCGAATTACAGGGCTCATGCGCTTCCCATATAGGCGGGCATGCGTTGGCTGAGAAGGCCTTCAGGACAAGTTACTATTGGCCAACCCTTCGGCAAGATGCCATGTAGTACGTCAGGAAATGTGTCAACTGTCAAAAACATGGAAATCTCTATCAAAAACCTTCGAATTTGCTAACTCCGGTTCTTTTCCCTTTACCCTTTTCAAAATGGGGCATGGATATACTTGGACCGTTCCCACTAGTTGCAGGGTAGAAGAAATTTGTGATAGTTGCTGTGGATTACATTAGCAAGTGGGTAGAGGCTGAGGCTGTCATAGGCATCACCACTAAAGATGTGAAGAGTTTTATATGGAAAACATCATAACTAGGTTCGGCATGCCCCAGTCCATAGTCTTTAATAATGGTCCACAATTTGAGACACCCAAGCTGAGGGAATGGTTGGCTAAAAGAGATATCAGGGGACTTTTTGCTGCCGTAGCATATCCCCAAGCTAATGGACAAGTTGAGTCATTCAACAAGATACTATCAAACGGCATTAAGAAGAAACGATGCAACTGGTCTTATGGTCAGTAAGAACAATAGCAAAAAAACTCCATTGGAGAAACCCCATTCATGCTGGTGTATGGTACTGAGGCCGTTTTACCAATTGAAGTAGAAGAACCTACTCTGAGAGTCATGCTTTAATCAGAGGAGGCAAATTGGGCGTTTATGAGAATGGCCTTAGATCAATTGCCTGAAGTCAAGGGCAATGCTCTCTTAAGGATGCAGCTTTACAAACTCCGAATGGCCTGGGAGTTCAACGAAAGAGTCACCCGTCGTCCACTGAAAGTAGGGGATCTTGTATTGAGAAAGATGGAGGCAGTAGGACGAGCCAAGCAGCAAGGCAAGCTGGCGCCTAACTGGGAAGGTCCATACCTAATTGTGGAAGAAGTTAGAAATGGTACCTATCGTTTGCAGGACATGGAAGGTCGTCCAATTTTCAGGACTTGGAACTCAAATAATCTTAAGAAATTTCATATTTAGTTTCAATGACAGTGTAGTAATCTAAATGTCACGGCACAGAATTGTATACATGTACTCTCAGTCTTTTGGCTGAGCAAAAATCATCAATACAATTCCTATCCTTATGGTAAATACTTTTGTGTAAATTATATTTGCATTTGTTTAAGTCGTCTTGGCTTAAGACAAAGATAATTCTTAGAATAGCAAAAACCTTAGTAAAGGATCAGCTATCATGAACGTCTTCGTCCTAAAAAGATGACAAATCCGACAAGGAAAAAGTCATTTTAAAATGAACACTGCTTCCTAGAGGAAGCCGGCTGGAATGTGTCTCAGGCTTAGTAAAGTATGACACTGGTGTCGACCAAAAACTCTTAAAATTAAGACGGACACCGCTTCCTCAAGGAAGCCGGCCAGAAATCAGACCAAACTTCCTCAAGTTTGGCACATGTGTTCGTCTGAAAGCTATCATTGCAACAAAACGAACACTGCTTCCTAAAGGAAGCCGGCTGGAATGTCTCAGGCTTAGTAAAGTCTGACACAGGCATCGTCCAAAAATTCTTAAAATTAAAACGAACACTGCTTTTTCAAGGAAGCCGACCATAAATCAGACCAAACTTCCTCAAGTTTGGCACATGTGTTTGTCTGAAAAGTTATTATAGAAACAAAACAAACATTGCTTCCTCAAGGAAGCCGGCAGAAATTACACATAAATTCAAAGATAAAGTATTGAAGGTCGTCGTGAACCAACAAGAAAAACGCTCAAAGACTCGTTCGTTTGAAAAATTGCCAGGAGAAGGTCAGGACGAGCCTAAGTAGCATAAAGGCGAATGAGTTTAAATAAAATTTACCCACAATCCCATCCGTCTAGATACTATGGCATTGACCGCCTTCCTTCACGAAGCAGTCTTCGTCTAAGAAAGAATTACTTTTGGACGGGATGAGAGGGTAACTTAAATGGAGAAAGTGTTGATGACCTCATTTAAAAGGATACCACCCTGGACGTTTTCCTTCTTGAGCAATAAATCCGGTCAAACAGACAGTCGCCCAAGAAGGGGGGCAGATATCCGGGCAGTCATAGATGAGTTAGGTTGACCCTTAACCCCTTTCAAACGGGTAGGGTGGATACTCCGCGAATAATGCGTGTGGAACATGTCCGTCCAAAGGATATGTGTTTTAAGACGAGTTAGATTGATCCTTAACCCCTTTCAGACGGGTAGGGTGGATACTTAACAAACAATGCATGTGTGGAACATGTCCGTCCAAAGGAGATGTGTTTCAAGACGAGTTAGGTTGATCCTTAACCCCCTTTCAGACGGGTAGGGTGGATACTTAGCAAATAATGCATGTTTGGAACATGTCCGTCCAACAAGATGTGTTTCAAGACGAGTTAGGTTGATCTTTAATCCTTTTTAGACGGGTAAGGTGGAAACAAGTAAATCATGTGGAACATGCTCGTCCCCAAGTAGATGTGATACAGTTTTCAGACGAGTTATTGGAATACTTAGAAAATTTTGATACAAACAAGCATTAGACAAGCAAAGTGAAGGAAAGCTATTTATTCAAATGGACGAAGTTGGTCGCCAAAATCCACAAAATACAGAGCAATTGAGTTTCCATGCTACTACAACAAAACTAAACGACAAAAATGGCCTAATGTGATTACAAGGCATTGAAAGACAGCCTGAAAGATCAAAAAAATTACACTAGCCAAAAATAAGCCGACGAGAACTGCTGAGATCTTTTAACATCTTCGTCCAAAGGAAGGTGATATGTGCCCTCTTCGCTGTCATAATTCTTGGAATACTTAGTGAAATCCCTTCTTAGGCTTGCACCAGTTCTTGTAGAACCGCCTCTTAATTTCCTCACTCAAATGAGTAGCCCAAACGAGAAGCGAAAAAAGAAGGAGGACGACTAATTTAGACATTAGGAGGAGGAATAGGAATATCTTCCTCCATGGCGGCATCATCTTGAGGCTCTTCGTCCTCCAACTCCTCTTCCTCGTCTAAATTTTCGAAAATAGGAGGATCTTAGTTACGAATTTTGGCCTTATGACACTTCCTCCGGAATTGAGCTGGCGTTGAAACCGACTTACTTGGTCAGGGTCGGCCATCATCTCCATGGCCTTAATTCCCCAACCTTTGGCCGTTTCCAAGGACTCAGCAAAGGCTTTGAGGGCGTCCTTGAAGTCTTGTGTTGCTTGGTCCTTCAGTTGAGCAACTTCCTCTGTTAGTTAAGAAATCTTGCCCCTAGCTCAGCTGAGGTAGAAGCAGCAGCTTCTTTCTCTTTTCCAGGTCGTCCCTGAGCAGGTGCCCACTCCACCTTCTCCTTAAGAAGTTCATTGATCTTGAGCAGATGAAGATTGTTAGCTGACTTAAGATCGTGCAGGCTTCTCCATGGCCTCCATACTCTGCCTGTGATGGATCTTCAGCTCCTCACAAGTCACTATGGCTTGGTCTCCAGCCGTAGTTACCTTCTGGACGAAGGCGAAGTTCTCATTGCGAAGATCACTCACATAGTCCTCCAAGACCATGCTTCGGACGTACCCCTAAAATATTAAAAAAAAAACTAAGTTAGAAGGCCATGTCATAAGAAGTTAAGAGATGAGAAAAAACCCATGGGTAAAAGAGATACCTCGGCAAGAAGTTGAGACAGGTAGCCCGCATGTCCAGCCGCGGCTCCCCCTCAGACTTTAACGTATCCTTGGGGAAGACGTCGAAGACGTACTTCTTTATCTTCTTCTTTCTCTGCCGATGAGTACTTAGCAAATGAGGGGATGGCCTCGTCAGGAAACTCCACAGCCGACCAATCCACGGCTGGAGACTTTCCTCTATCTGAAAAAGATGAAGTATTAGTTCTACGAACAGGGATGACCACTGCAAGCTTGTTGGACGGACTCATCGATCGTCCACCAACCCGCAGCGTTCTAACCCAGTTGGAATAATATAACTCACCAGAAGAGGCCGACTTTGTCCTGTAAGGGTGGGGCATTTGCCCCACCAGCTGAGCTACTGCCCCTGAATAGGGAGTGGTCCCAGGAATGACCGCGTCTGGATGAGATAACTCTTCAAAATTCAAACCAGCTGCGTCCAGCTGGCTTTCCAGGTCAATAGGGTGGACGACTCTCTAGCTCCCACTGTGGTAACCGATGGTGGCAAGACCACCGGATCAGAAGGCTTTCTCCCTTCTCGCCGGAGGATAGGTGCCTTACGGACAAACGAACTCGTTTGACCGACCCTCTTTGCCAGAGCAAAGGACTTAGATTTTTGGGGAAGAAGGTTTTCCCCCCGAAGCAGCCGGTCGTTTATTTGAGGAGGTCGGCTTGGCGCGGTAGCTCTCGTCATCGGCTAGATTTTCTGCAAAATAACAATAACCAAATCAGGCCCAAACATAGAATCATCACCAAAAATGAAGATGGTTTTCAAGAAGGAAACCGGCTAGAGCAAGCCGATCCCTCTTGGAATACCTTCGTCACTTATGTCCAGTTAGGGTCACTTAAAGGTTATTCAGTGAAGGAAGCCGCCCAGTGCTAGACGTATTCCTTCCATGAAAAGCCTTCGTCCACAAAATGACAAGGCCGAAGGTGAACACGAACCAAGGGTTTCTCGAAGGTCGTCTTCATCAGGACGTCTTCCTTCTTCGAGCAACCTTCGTTCAGAAAAATAAACACTAGACGTTCGGTTGTGAGGGTAAAACGTCCAGAAAGATGGACATTCCCTTTCAATAAGAAGTCTTCCTTTAAGCGTCTTCCTTCAATAAGGAGCCATCGTCTGGAAAGGCGTACAACCTGAGGTTGACTTAGGAAGGAGTCCGTCCTTACGAAGACGCCTTCCTTCCATAATCAGAACTCGGTAAAAAACATTATCTGCTTACCAGTGTCTCCTCTCTTCTTAGACAGAGCCTTTGAATGCTCCGCCCATAGGTTTCCATCGAATTTGCTCATGTCTATTTCTCCTTTCCAAGATGATCAAGTTTGATTAGGCAAGATCTGAATTACATTGACAATCATTTGGGGCAAGACTAGGACATTACCTGGATTTTTGCCTCCTTCAGTCCATCGGCAATCAAAAATCTTTCATTAAAAAATATTTCTTTGAAGGGAATCCAACCAGCCGGTCCCTTAAGCTACCTTTTCTGGTTTTGGGCATCCTGCCTCCCAAGTCCAGGATGAATATACTCTATGGCCGTAAAACGGGCCACCACGGTATCGTCAAACTTATTCTCCAGTTCTAGTATGGGGGCACCTCGTCATGTTAGTTACAGCTCGGTATCTATAAGGTCTGGCTGTCTATATGTCCGAGGCTTGGACGAACACAAACTCTGACTTCCAGTTGTACATTTTTGATGGCTTCCAAAAACAGTCAAGAACCCGGCTCTATTGCACCCGCTATATCAAGTCCCCCCTATTGTCTTTTGAAGTTAGGAAACATAGTGTATGTTTGTGAAGGCATTGAGAGACAAAACTAGGCCACACAACTCACAAGTGGCATGAAGGTTGGGATGTTCAGCCAAGCATTGGAGTCAGCTGATTGTGACCTTGCACCGTAATGCTAAGAACTTCATGAATGAAAGGATGGATGGGACATCTAAGCCCAGACATCTAAAGCTAACTTATATAAAGCAAATTGACCAGGCGGGGCATGAAATATTGTGTCCTCCTTTTTAGGAAGGACGAATTTAAAAGTCAATCATGAGCATTTCCCTGTCTAGACGACTTTCATCCGGCCCATCCGACTCTCAACCGATCAATATCCACACATACATACGCCGGGTCAGAAAGAGGACCCAGACGGTCCCGTAGTTCAGCTGAGGTAGTAGAAGGGATCAAACCCTTCCTCCTCGTCTGAGGCCACTTCCAGACGGTCCGGCTTCATCTTGATAATTAATTGAGGTCTCAAGGTCATACTCTGCCAAAAGGGTCAACTTCTAGTGGCTGAACCTCCTCCACCATCAGTTTCCTCTTTCAGGAACTCTCCCAGTGGACTTTTCCATCTTAGAACTGGAGGGAAGAGAGGATTATTGAACGTCTCAAACGCGCGCCAAGTTACCCTGCACAGGTAGAGACTGGGTCGTCGGATACGCGTCGTGCGTTCTATTTAAATAAAAGAAGTATTCAGCCGAGATGGGCCCAACTCTAGAAACAACTGAGGATGAAAAAGAATCCGCTCTAGGGTTAGCATCCTCCATGGGTTGGCCGAGGTTATTGGATGAGGTAAAAGATACCATTTTATTTTAAATAAAATAAAAGAATAAAAGAGGAAATACAAAAGGAGAGAAGAGGAAATACCTGACTAAAGATCGGGACAGAGATGAGAAAGACTTTATTCGCCTATCTACAAGTCACGACGCTCTCAGCAAAAGTCAAAGTAAATTTCCCCAAACTCACTTTCTCTTCACCAATTAAAAAAGAATATTCTTTTACCTTTCCTTTTTACAGATCCTCTCTCTCTGCACTTTCTCTCTAAGAATCAAAGAATGGAAAATGACAAAATGAGTGGTTGAAGGGGTATTTATAGGGGGTAAAACCTCCCTCCCCCAAACAGTAACTACGTGCCAGCACCCTGTGGTGAACATGTCACTTCACATTTTTTTGAGGAAAAGTCAGATAAACTCCTAAACAGTATGATAAATTTAGGAAGTTACTCTCAGTAAAAGGGCATTAATCAGGCAAGACCCACATCAAACCCCTTTTAGGGGCAAATTTTGTGACATGGAAAAAGAGAACACGTGGACCAGCTAGGGTGCCACGTGGCCCAATAGCATTAGGACATATGGGCCCCCGAACAAGTGACACGTGTCAGAAGCCAAAGGCGACACGTGGAGCCTATAGGAAGGGTATTTGATGACATCCCTATGACTGAATAAGAGGCCCATTTATTTCCTAAAGGAGGGAATAATCAGCCCAAACTCCAATGAAAGGCAGTAAATGATTGGTTGAGAGACCCAAGGCAATGAAACTTTGACAAGTGTCACCATTCCATTGCTCAACCAATAACACCTTTCTATTTTAGGGTGCACCTTCACATTTGCAAACACTATAAATATTCCTAAAAAATAGGTAAAAGGTAGAATCTCACCTACCCCTAAACTTACTCTGTCAAATATAGTTAGAATTTCTCTCACTAAATACTGACTTAGGCTTCGGAGGGGGGAATCAACTTCCAAACTTCTAGGGTTGGTTTCCTTGTTTCCAGGTTCGAATACGAAGCAACGAGCATCTCTGCACAAGTTTAGGAAAGAACTCAGCTACAAGAGTTGGAAGAAGAGTTTAGCTATCCAAAGCTAACATCAATTGTAGATTTCATTTTATTTTTTGGTTAGATTAGTTTTCGGTTTTAGATTAGTCTTTAGTGTTTTCTAAAATATTATTGTATGTCATTGTAGAATTAGCCAAGTAAGTGGGTGTAAAGAATAAAGAGAAAGATTGGAGTAGAATGAAAGAAGAGCCAAAATTGTATTTTGCCTAATTTTATTTTTTGATGCTTTACAATTTCCTGCTACTTTTTATCGTAGTATCATCAATTTATAATGTGTGATCGAGTAGTGATATGTTTTATTAATGTTTGCAGAATAATCAGTTCATGGATCTAAATTTGACTCCCTTCAAAACAAGTTTAGTCTGACAAACTGTAATCGTTCCCCGGACCGGACTATTGAAAAGTGAATGTTATTATTAATCTAATGAAAACTATTGAATCTACAATTGCTACATTGAATACCAATTTTGGAGCTTATTAACCATATTTAAAACTGATCATGATAAAAGTTCATTAAATGAGAAAGATATTACCAACTCAAAGGTGGGAATCATGGATTGTGGGTTGTTGAAGGAGACATGTAATGATGCAAATAAAAATTCATGTACCCATCCATTTATATTTATTGTCCACCCAATTCATCTTCTCCATTGCACAAAATGCTAAAAAAGCTTGATATAGCTTGTGAAGACAAAGTCAAAACCCTAAAAATGGACCTCTGGAAATTCCTAATGAATTTTAATTTCCAATATAGTAAGCATCAGTTTCCTAGTCAACTAGTTACCTAATCGGAACTCTGGTAATGAAAGAGGCCACAATTCAGGTAGTCAAAAGTCAACATTTGACAGTAAAAGCTATGAACAAAGAAAAAGTTTGAAGGATTTGGCCTCACATCCACATAGCATTGTTGGTGAACAAAAGTCAAATAAGACAATGGTCATGAAGAAAAGTCAAACTAAAAAAGTCGCATCGGTATGTTTGTGTGATCTAATTTTCATTATGTTATTATTATGTTTAACTATTTATTTTGAAACTTAAAGTGTATGTATGATTTTTTGGAATAAGAGACAAGTTGAGAAGGAAAAAATGTTTCAAAGTCAGAATTGAAAAGTTCATCTAAACATGAGGTATTAATGCCATGAAACTATATATCTATTACTCTATTTTATTATATTTAAGTAACACTTTATATTAACATGTTGGTTATAAATTGATTGTGAGTCGTAGAATGAAGAAAATTTAAAGTCAGAGGTGAAAGATTCTCTCTTACTGATGAGGTAAGACTATCGTAAAAGAACTAAAGTTCGGCGTAATTAATATTTAACTGTGGGCAATCTCATTATCCGATTCCTTTTTCACGTTATAGGATCTAGAAGAAAACAGTCAATGTGATGATGACGTACAAATAGACCTGTAAGATATCCTTGTACAAGCTCGTAGCCGGGTTACTTAGAGAAAGAAGGTAGAAAACATAAGTCATATAATAATAATTTTCTTCTATTAATTATTATTATATAGTTTATAAGGGCTATGACTTTTCATGTAGGTTAAGTATGGAGTAGGAGATGGATTTTCAAAACACTTGAAAGCACAAACTAAAATACCTAACCTCCTGGGAGCAATACATGTCGCATCTAACCGAAGAAGAGAAGACAAGTTGTCCACAACATTGCAAATTGGAAGGATACATATGACATACTGTGTTACTCCGGATAGAGTCAGTTTCTTAGAAGTGAAGCGCTCGAAGTGTGTTTCCTGGGAAAATGGTTAAATGAATCGGTAAATTCATTAGTAAATTACAAATAAATTTGGATTATAAACTTGTTTCATAATATCCCCCTTATTTTAATATATTTTTCTCTGTATAATTTATCGATATGTACATGTTTGACTTGCACATGAAACAAGAGCCAAAGCCAAAAGTTATATTTGCCTGTGTCATTTCGGGTACGCGTAGGTTGCTTTTATTTATGAATCAGCATATGGTAATGGTATAAGTTTAATAACTATAATTTTGTTTATCAGACTATAGTATTTGATTATGTAGATTCAAAAAGGTCAACAATGGGTCTGCAACCATCTTTAGGGATAGCCTTGAGTGGGATTTGGGTCGGGTGAGCCATGACCACGTCCATCACCCTGTTGAACCAACTCTCGTGGATCCATCCATCACCCGGTTAGACCATCACCCGTATCCATCCATCCACCACCTGCGAGTGAACCAGGTGGACAGGTGATCATCCATTTAAGATAATTAAACGAGAAAAATTAAATCAAACTTGTAAAATCACAATTAATATATTAACTTCATGTCAAATTAAGATTAGTTAATTTTATGGAAACATGTCGATAGTAATCAAAAGAGAAAATTATTATACTAATGTAAATCAAATGAAAAATATTTAAAATGTAAGAAATGGGTGATGGAGTGGTTGATAAACGAGTGATGGGTCGGGTGATGGATGGCTTTATCACCCTAGTATCCATCACCCGTTACACATTCACCCGTGCCGTCCATCATCCATTTAACTCAGTTTTCACCCTTTTATTTTGTCGGGTGGAGCGGGTGATGGTTATCCATTGAATATTGCCATCTCTAACTGTCTTAGCTTATCATAGAAGATTGATTGAAAATTTTATGCCCGATGATAGTATCAATGTTGAACAGGTTTGTCGTTTTACATATGCGTGATTACTAGTATTAAACGGGGTGCTAAAATGTAAGTGATTCAATAGGTTTACATACCATTGCATGATGAAGAAGGTAGTCATTGGTATTTGTTGGTTATTAATGTTGTGGAGCGTCAAGAAATTACATTTTGGATTCACTCGGATTAACGATATACGCAAAAATAAGGCTGGATTTATTAAGTTGATTAGCTTTGTTTATATTTTTGTTTAGTTATTATATTTATTGATACATATAATGTAGATTTACTTGTCTAACATCAATTTTTTTTATGGTGATAGATGATAAACGCTCCACATATATGGGCAGATGTGATCATTTGGGACGATTGGTTGAAGATGTTGCAAAGTTTGACACAAAAATCCCAGGGGACTCGAAAGCAACCAAATATGTGTGTTCATTGAAATAATTATTTCCTTTTCCCAGTAATAATGATTATATTTTGACTTGTTTAGAATATATCTGATGATTGGTTGCAGAGATGATTGTGGTATGTACGAACTAAAGTATACCGGGCCGGCCAAAACTCCGATTGGACCAGAATTTTTTTCACAGTATAATGAGTTATTGTAGTATATAATTCTTTTTTTTATGAATTAAAGTAATTAATGTTCATCTATTTTACTGCAGACCGATGGCATGGGAGTTGAAAGATTGAAATATCTGGTAAAACTTGTCACCAGCGAGCTTAATGCAACCAATCTTTTCGAGTTGTTGTTTGAGCGATAAATCCGTTAATATGTAACTATGGAATTTTACAAATCATATTATATTCTTAGTAAATTGTTTAAAAAGCTTCGATCTTATAAAATGATATACTTTCTTATTTTGTTGCTAATAACTCCACCCAAACATATTGAACTTTTTGGTGGTTTGGTCTAATTCATGCTTAAGTTAAACTGGGTCCAAAATTACAATAATTGGTATGTACTCTTCAAATTGTAAGAAAATCTAAAATAAATATATTCAAATATTGTTCGTAAACTATGTTCAGCGTGAAATTTCTCAACTTTCCGACATGCTCTTCGTGAAATTTGAATTAAATAAACGCTTGACATTCAAATCTAGTAATTGATTTTGCCTCCGTTTCCTATTAGGTAAAGTTATCCACCTATTATCCCTTTTACCCTCGTTCTCGACAAACTAATTTTTCAGAAATAAAAGTCCATCGATTCTGTACTGTTCCTGCACCACTCCAAAACCTGTAACCTTTATAAGTGGTATAAAAGTTAACGCAATCTTCTAATAAATTCCACTTTAGCATATCTATGTCATCTACATCATAGTCTTGAAGATTTTTCCGATCTTGTCCATATCCTCATCAATAAAATTGTCTATTGTCTTATCATCATTCTCTATTTGTCTATTGCCGGCAATGGGTTTAGATTGGTCCTCAATCGTTCTATTTTTCACTTGTAAGAGTACATTGTCACTTATTATTATCACTTTCCAAATTCACATTGTCTTGTATAACATTTTCACCACTGTGATTATCAAGTTCCAACTCTACATTATCCATAGTAAATACCTCATCTTCATCCATTAAAGTATTGAAGCAGATCATCAATTGAAATCAATAGCTTGAATAATGCATGGATAAAAGTACTTACGAGCAGTATCTTGATGGGGGGTAATTAAAAGGAAATTTTGAGAGAAATCACCTTATTGGTTATAAATTTTGTGAGAAAACACCTTTCAAAAACGTTTTTATTAAAAAACACACCTTGTTGACGGAATCCAGCAAAAATTCAAGATTCTGGTTGTTGACCCTTACACACCTCACATGTTATTATCATCTTTAAAGAAAATATTATGATTTTGCTGTTTACATTAATCAATGAACAATTTATTTTTGTTGAATTATGATTGAATAATGTGCTTATTATTACTGATTTCGGCTCACGTGCAAACTTGAACAATGTAATACTAACACTTTCGTCAGCTCGAGAAATGTCGAAACTTCCATTTTAATTAATTTTCAATGTACCCTTCATCTTGCTATGACTGTTTCAGTCTTTAGATTACTCAAGACGTGATCACGTATGTGAACATGATGAGTGTCTACGATTATAAACTTAGACCACAAATTTGAATTTGTTTTGTTGAAGTATATAACTAGGTTGGTTAGGAGTTGTTAGTTGTTTCCTTAAATCTAGGATTAGTTTGTTATTTAGAATCTTGTATTAGTTTGTTAGTTGTATAGCTATAGTATAAATAGCCTAATAGCTTGTAATTCATTACTTACCACAACATAATACAATGTAGTCTCTTAGATTTGTTTTGCTTATCTCTCTCTCACTTCCTGCTTCTTAGTATACTCATCAGTTCTTCAATGGAGTTCAGCCTCCAATCATGAAACCTAACATGGTCACAGAGCGGGACATCGTTCCTTGCTCAATAATTTCGCAAATTCTCATCTCTAAGTTTCATAAATATCAGTTCATACCTCCTTTCATCAAAATTTCCACAAAATTTTCCTTTTGTTGCGTTTTTCACAAATGGGGGTGATTCTTCCAAAATTCGTGCCAGATTCTTCTTCTTTCTTCATCGTTGGTACAAAATATTTCATTCGAATTACACAATTGATGTCTCAGAATTTCTAGGTTTCACAAATTTCTGGGTATCATTCAAATTTCACGAGTGTTCACATAAATCACAGAATTATCATTGAATCTCACAAATTAAAGTGCTTCAATTTTTCTGGGTTTTTACAATTGTGATTTCTTGAATTGAAGTTTTGGAAATCTGGAATTCTTCTCTTGAATTTCGCATTCATCAGAATTTCAGTTTGATAACTTTTGGGCACTGTTTGATATTTGGTTGGTGCCGAAATTGTCAATTCATGGTCTCAAATTGTAAACTTCTTCTTCTTTTATTCTGGGTTACTTTGATAGTTGTTCGATGAATTTCTGGGTCTTCGTGATCGAATATCTTGTTGGTGTTAATATTGCCTGCTTTCTTGATAAAGATTTCTGGCAATCTTGCTTAAAACTGGTCGTTGTTGTTCTGAGTTTATTAACTCGGATTTTAGATCAAGATTATGGATTCCACTCAAGTTCATTTTTCTCTAAATGTTGATCCAATTGAATATGAGTCGATTGGATTCCTTCAAATTTTCCACAAAATGAAATTTCCCTTATCTCCACTTTCATCTTATTCTGTGAATTTTCTCTCATTTCTTTTCTTTCTTTAATTCTTTGATCGAATTTGTTGAGAATTTAACAAATTCAATTCTTTAATCTTCTGGGTAATTGACATTTAGCCCACAAACACTCAAATTCTCAAATTTCTTGGGTTTGCTTCGTGTTACTCACAAGGTGTTCAATAAAATGCATGAAAGACGTATTGTTGGTTGTTGTTGGTAATCTCTTGGTGAAACTTGTCAACCATCGGCCCAATTCGGAGGTTTGTAAAATCTTAGTGTTCTTGGTACCTAGTGAGCATTTGCGCAGAATTTTATGGGTTAAGTATGTTGGTGATCATCCAAATCTTTGGATTGTTCATTTGGTGTTTTCTTATTGATGGTGGATGTTCTCTTTTCATTGAATTTTGCTATTTGTTTGTTGTCAATAACTGATTTTGCCACTGAGAATTTCTTGTTGGATGATGGGGTGAACTGATTGTTGAGGTTCTGTTAGATGTGGTTTCATTGATAGAGGGTGAAATGATTGTTGGGGTTGATGATGTGATGTTGCTAGTGCATTTTCTGGGTATATGCTCCAGTTAGTCTCAAAATCCTGATTTGTCTATTTGGGCAATGTCTAGAACAACTTCCATTTTTCTGGATACAAGTTGTGTTTGGTGGATGTTAATGGTGGTTATTTTGCTTCTAAGTTTCTGATTCATGGTTGGAAGTGAAATTCACATTCATTTGATGTTGCACAGAAGGAAAGAAAACTTGAAGTGGGAATGGTCAAAGTGTTGTTAAGGAGTTGCATGGTACATGTCCCTTTTCAATGGTTCAAAATAGTAAAGGGTGCACATGGAATTTTTGGTGCTAAGTTTACTAAATTGGAATTCTTTAGCCTTTCCCGCCGTCGTGAATGGAACGGGATTATTCCATTGTGATCGTTTTCTTTGACCCATAGTGGTCCTTTATTCAAGACCCTTAGTTGGTCAAGTTTGCCCAAAGTGGCTTGTTATGCCCATAGTAGCTTTGTTTGCCCATAGTGGCTTGTTTTGATGCCATAGAGGCTTGTTTCGACCCGTAGATGGTCATTCTTGTGACCATGAGAGGTCGGTTTTATGACCAAAGAAGGTCGGTTTTGAGGCCCTTAGATGGCTATTTTAGACCAAGAAGGTCTATCCCGAAGACCCTTAGAGGTTCATTTTGATTGTTCGAATTATTTGAGGAATTCGTTCATGTGTTTGATCCATAGTGATCGTATTTTCTTGTTTTGATCAGATTTTTTTACGCATTGTTCAAACTGGAAATGTTTTCAAAGCATGTCAGTTGCGGGGATGTTGAAGTATATAACTAGGTTGGTTAGGAGTTGTTAGTTGTTTCCTTAAATCTAGGATTAGTTTGTTACTTAGAATCTTGTATTAGTTTGTTAGTTGTATAGATATAGTATAAATAGCCTAATAGCTTGTAATTCATTACTTACCCAGCATAATACAATGTGGTCTCTCTAGATTTGTTTTGCTTATCTCTCTTCTCTCCCTCCTGCTTCGTAGTATACTCATCAGTTCTTCGATGGGTTCAAGCCTCCAATCATGAAATCTAACATGTTTTGTTTCTTTTTTTCCCCATTGATTTAATGATTCAGTTTAAACTTGTTGTTGGTTACAATTCCTTAGGCTGATTAAGGGAGCATGGAGCTCATCCATGAAGTGGAAATGGGGGCTTGGTGTTCATCCAATGGACTTGTTGGCAGCAAAACATCGTCCATTCTAAAGAGTTAGTAAGGATTGGTCTTTCATATCCAGTTTTTAAGAACTAATCTAGACTTGACTAGATAACTTTGCAAGTCGAAGTTACTTCTTTTATAGTAAACTCTAAAGCGAGAAATTTCCTACTGTCACTTGAAACAAAAAAAAACATGAATCTATATTGCTGAAAGTTTAAAAATTAAGGAAAGTTTAGTAAGGGTTGGTAATGATGGGAAAGTTTAAAATTGAGGAAAATGACTCTCAGAGACAATTACACAAACACTTTGTGGGTAAGAGATCAGGGAAGAACAACCCTTTGCAACAGAAAATCCTTTCTTAAACAATAATGATGAAAATTAGTACTTGATAAATGATGCAAAAGTCAAAATTTGATCAAAGAGTCTGCACTCTTCAAGTTACAATAATCCTTTCTTGCCTTTTATTGTTTGGCAGGTGATCTGTTCAAGAACTGCAACTATTATGAGATACTGCAGTGATGACATACTTGATCGACGAAGAACTACCAGGGATTTTATTATGGAGTGGGTCTGCGATGATATATTGTCGATGGGTCTCAATGGCGTTAGAGTGCGAGGTGAGAGAAAGAGATGAGGGAGATGATGATATAACTATATAAGTAGTAGTAAATAATTCGATTTTAGTGGTGTTTAATTAATATATTAAAGATTTAGTTAAGTTAAAGGATTTTTGTGAAAAAACACCTTATAAGTTACTAATTTTGTGAGAAAACACCTTTTAAAATATTTTTTGTGAGAAAACATATGTTATTATCTATCAAATTAAACACCTTATTATCATTCTTAGGCCAAAAAGTCAAATACTTGCGTACATTTTTTTGTCCCTTTTGTGTGTGAAAGTGGCTATATCAACCAAATTTTCATACAAAAATCTAATGCGCACAAAGGAGAGAAAATAAGAGAGTCAATGGCCAAAAGTTCCCCTTTTTTACCAAAATATAGCAAGGTGTGTAATTTGATAGATAACATCTTATAAGGTGTTTTCTCACAAAAAAAAATTTTAAGGTGTTTTTCACAAAATTTTGCAACTTATAAGGTATTTTTTGACAAAATTTCTAAGGATTAAAAGATAAATTAATATATTTTAATATTAATTTAATAATTTAATTGGGTAAAGTCGAAATTTTTGGGAGTATTCATAAGAATGGGTTAAACGCCATTAGTGTCCTGCGCTTCAAGTTCATCCATGGTTCTTCTTCTTCCCTGTGAAGATGAGTGATAGTACATTGTAACGTCAATGTGATATTTTTAAAATTGAACTTTAGATATTCAAAGATTGGTATTTTGTTAAAAGATTTTGTAATATTAAGATAAATAAATATATTAGATTTTTCTTATTTTAGTGGTGTTTAGCGGTGTTCGACGTTCGTTGTAGATATGGAGGGTATTTGGCTGATCCAAATCTCTTTACTTTAATATATATTTAAGGTATCCTGTGATATGAATTTATAAGGATCTAAATAAAATAAAAGGATATAGCTCTAAACCATGGATTTAGAGGGTTCAAGCGCGCAACCACACGAGAAGAAGGGTAGTATTCGCGCGAAACACTTAAAAATAAGCAAGCACAGGGCTAAACTCAATATTATGAATTTAAAACTGTTTTTATTGATGTAAAACAACCATATAAATAGAGAAGACAAGCCTAATGCACGCCTGATCCTAATCCTAAACAAACAAGATAAAGATAAACAAATCCTAATATCGTTAGGACAATCCCCTAACTATTATCTTTGAAGAATCTTAATCTTATCTTTTTACATCCATTAATAACAACCTAATCTAAATGAAAATAAAATAAATAAAAAACTAATTAAACTAAGCCTAAAATAGGAAAAAAAACCTTTCAAGTGAAAGGTAGAAACCTATGGGCAAAAATCCTAATTTCGAAGGGAATAAATATACTAATGGAAACGCATCGACGTATAAATCTTGCCACATGAATGTGTATGCATCTACGAGCTGGGTAACCATAAAGATGCACCTTCAGACACCAAAATACAAATAGCGCAACCATGCTACATGATCCCTTGAATCAACTTAATTTCAAAAAAGTTTTTATTCCAATGAACTTTGACATATTTGTTTTACATAACATTAATATTCATTATGGCTATTCAAGATGTTCATTAATTGATATCAAATGTTCATTGTAAATCCATTAGATTGTGCTTTTTAATAATTATCATTTTATTTAAAACAATTGTGTTCATTATTATTTTATCAAATATTCATTACATTATTTCGTTCATTTGCAGTGATGCTCATTACAATAATATTTGTTAATATTCGTTTTCTTACCCTTGTTCATTTTATTTGAATCATTTATTCATTTATTTGAACGAATATTCATTTGAATTGATGTTCATTTGAATACTATTTGATAATGTTCTTTATAGGCATTGGTCATTTATTTGAATAATCGTTCATTTTACTTGAAAGATTGTTCATTGCATTGATGTTCAATATAATAATATTTGCTAATGTTCGTTTTACTACTATTGTTTATTTTTAGGATATTTTCGAGGTACCCCTGAGCTAGAGCTAGTGCCGGGTGCACTTCCGGTTTTTGACCTAGCTCGAGGACGCCATTGAGGTCACTATATGTGGCTAAAATGCCATTACTACTGACGAAATTAAGTTTTAGTTAACTTTTTATTAAACTGGATAAAATAATAAGAAAATATAGAAAATAAAAAATATTTTAAAAAACATCATCCCGCATATTCTGCATCATCCCCTCCAACTCCACCTTCTCACCTCCTCTCATCATCCCTTTCAATGTTTCGGCACCATTCACCACCATTTTTCCACCATCACTCACCACTATTTTCCCACTATCACTCGACTTTCCACCATCACAAATTCACAACCACGAGCAACCATGAGCACTCAACACCATTTTTCCACCATCACAAGCACACACTAATTAAACTAGAGAAAACATGATTTTCCACCATTTTTCCACCATCACAACCACGAGCATCACTCACCACCCTCTCTCTCCTCTCCCCACTCCCCTGCTCTTTCACCTAAACCACCACCACCCCATGGAACCACCTCAGCCTTGAAATCGGTTTTTTGTTGGGAAATGGTGGGTGTTGGGTAGTGCCATCATGGGAAAGGGGGCTTGGTTGTTGGTGGTGTCATCGTGGTTCGAATAGTGAGTTCGAATGATGATGGCGAACAGAGTCGATTTAGGGTGGGGTTCGAATGATGAGGAACGTGGCTGGGGTGGTCGATTTGGAGTGGGTTGGGGTTTTTGGGTGGCTAATATGGGTGGTGGTTGAGTAGTGGGAGGGGGGTGATGGGTTTTAAATGTAATATCGCAAGTGCACCGTGTCTGTTGTTAGCAGAGCCTTGCAAGTACGGGTCGAATCTACAGGGAGACAGGTTTTCAAAGCTAATATTCAATTAAATAGTTACTTCATATGAACTCAGGCAAGAGGCAAGAATTCTACTAATTAAACTAGAGAAAACATGATTTCAACTGAGATTGACTATGAATTAAAGGACTAGGGTATTAGTTCGGTCCACCATTACTTATACCAATCAAAGGTTTCGAGCAACTATCAATACCTAAGTCAAAAGTCGAGAGATTAGGCATGTGTTAACCTATGGTTAAGTCTTAGTGCTCATAATTCAACATATGTCTAGAGTTAGAAACACAATCAAATTACTATTTGTGTCTAGCCCTCTAACCGTAGACTGGTCTGTACGAACAATTATTAACCACAAGCAATAAATGAAACTGCGCAGTAACAACAATCACTAATCAAAAACAAATCACCCTACAATCAGCTCTAATCAAAACCTACAAACTAATAGCAATTCAATCGACGATCGTAGTGCAAACATGGTTTCACAAACTAGAACCCCAGAAAAGGATCTATTCGCTTATAATTGAAAGGGACGACAATAAAAACAATATAAATCCACACTTTCATAATGAATGAAATATGAACTAGTCTTCGACCAATTTGGAATTATTCAAAAAGCAATAAGAGAGAAAAATGGCAATTGACTGAATTGAATAACTTTATTGAAAACGATCCATAGGTTTGATCTCCTTTAAGTGAGAAAAATACAAAACGCTCCAAAAGTACTAGATAATCAAAGATGTCTGACAAAAAATAACTACAGACAATTTATAATAACCTAAGGAAACAAATAGGATGAGTTGGAAAAAACGCAAATCGCCTTCTCAGTGTCGCCCGCCCGATCGAAGGGTGGGGCCGAGCCAAAGTGGGGTGCTTGGAGATTGTTGGCATGACCTAAAAACACCAAGGGAATAGTCGCATTCGGGTCGGGCGAGGTCATCCGATCGGGATCGAGA